>VOPJ01004480.1:0-22838 GCA_014673585.1 Semibalanus balanoides
TCGCGACGCATTGATACGCATTGAGACGCATTGGGACGCATCGAGACGCATCGAGACGTGACGGAACGCAACGCAATGCATGAAAAACGCACCCGTGTGGGGTGGGGCTAAGACTATTTTAACTCTAGTCACTAGATTACTTTACTCAATCTGTAAAACCGTTTGATAATTCTACATTATTTCGACTAACGTCGAAACATGTCACTTCGTTTTTATATAGCTTGTGTGCGTTGGCGGAAGTAGATGGTCGATCAAAGTAACCGCTCGTCAGTCTGCATAACTTTATTTATACATACAACTACCTACATATACAAATGGACACATTTGTGATATTGCATTTTGTTCATTTTTTGCACTCTTGCGCCGAGGCGTCCGTGGATGGCGCCCCCCCCCCCCCCCCCAACGCCAATGTGTCCGTTACCACTTTTTGGACGTGGTCGCGCCCCTGGACGTGCCAGTGCTGCCGCCGAGCGTCGGCGACCCTCCCCTCAGTGAAATCGACCCTCGGCCGCCGGGTTCCTCGCCGTTCCGCGCGGCAGTGGCCGAGTGGATAAGGTGTCGGACCGAGGCTCACCCCAGTTCAGGCCGGGGTCCGGGGTCCGCGGTTCGATCCCAGACAGCCACTGGGTTTCGGCTGCTGTCAGGCTCACCGGCCTATAATTATTTGCCTCACAGTGAATCTTTATGGTGAAACAGCGAGAAGTGGTGCCCTCTATATGCAGAGTGTTCGAACCTGGCATTTGCCTGATTTTGCGCTGAGGTTACGCTGGCGCTTTGATTTGGCCTGATCTCTCAGAGTTTTCAGCGGCCTGCCTCGCATGAGAGGCGCAGCACCGCAAGGTCTGCCTTCTGGTCGCATTGTCATTGTGGCAGGCTGGCAGCGAATTTTCTGCGCTGATGCGGAATTTCCCAAGACTATGATAAAAAAGGGCCCGAGCTGGCTCAGAGTTCTGAAATTTGCACCCGGGCGAGGGTTAGCACGTTATCAATTCTCTATTTAAACATTTTCATAACATTCCATGTGTTTTATTCATGTGGTTGACTCTGCAGTGGTAGACTGTCCCGCCAAACAGAAGTGCCCTGCAGTGGTAGATTCACGCCTAGACAGCAGTGCTTTGCTGGTTGGTAGACTGTCCCGCCTAACAGCGTGCTCTGCAGTGTAGACTGTCCCGCCTAAAGGCAGTGCCCTGCGGGTGGTAGGACTGTCCCGCCAAACAGAAGTGGCCTGCAAGTGGTAGACTGTCCCGCCAAACAGAAGTGCCTTCAGTGTAGACTGTCCCGCCAAACAAAGAAGTGCCCTGCAGTGGTAGACTGTCCCGCCTAACAGCAGTGCTCTGCGGTGGTAGACTGTCCCGCCTAACAGAAGTGCCCTGCAGTGGTAGACTGTCCCGCCAAACAGCAGTGCTCTGCAGTGGTAGACTGTCCCGCCTAACAGCAGTGCTCTGCGATGGTAGACTGTCCCGCCTAACAGAAGTGCCCTGCAGTGGTCATTGCCATTTATTGAGGAACCATCCAAATCGTGGCTATTACGATTCCTTTACATGCATGTGGTGAAAACATAGTGGACACGACACAATTAAAACAGTTACATGGGCATCGATGAACATAGTTGACGGACTATTTGGTGGCGCTCGCTCGCTCACGCTCTCGGTTCCTGTCATTGCGGCTACAAATGCGCGCCTGGACGAGCGCTCTCATGGCTGGTGGCAGCGCATTTCACGTGCTGACTGCTCGGTATGAGAAGCCCTTCTGGGTTGCGTGTTTTTAAATGTAATGTTCAGATAAGTAAAAGCCATGTTAAATTAGGTTAGGGTTAGGTTAGTTGGGTTAGGTTAGGTTGGGTTAGGTTAGGTGGGTTAGTTAGTTAGTTAGGTTTAGTTAGGTAGGTTAGGTTAGGTTAGGTTAGGTTAGTTAGTTAAGGTTAGTTAGGTTAGATTAGTTAAAAACATTGCCAATGCTGTTGCTTTTCAATGGATTTTTTACTTATCTGAACATTACATTTCAAAAACACGCTTCTGGGTTCGAGCCAGTCTACATTTTGAGATGAATTTACAGATGATACATTTTGAGATGATGAATACAATGGAGATGAAGATCTCCGGCGTCGGCAGCCCTAGTGCTCCTGGCCGATACGTCACACCGCTTTATGAAACATGCTACGCAGCGCCAGGGCACTGTTCACTTCTCAGGGCTTTGTGCACGTTGGTGCAGTCGTGTCGGGCGACCAGGGCCTCTATTCCCTCCCACCCGAGAGATGCGAGAGCTGGCGAAATGTGGTCACTACGTCGCACGCCGGTGACGAGCCGAGCGGCAAAGTTTAGGGACCTCTGAACGCGATGCAGACGGAACTGGGCGGCCCCTCCCCAGGCGGCCGGGCAGTACAGGATATGAGGGAAAACGTGTGTTTGGACGAGAAGTTTGAGGACGTCAGGAGTGAGGTGATGGGCGATTTATACAGAGATGCAATGATGGCATTGCACCTCCGTACCACCATGGATACGTGAGGATCCCAGTCGAGGTGCTGGTCGAGCATTGTTTCGTTTTCGACATATTCACGAAAATCATGTGAGGGGGCACAAAAGTGCCCTCCTCACATGTTTTAATTCTTATTTACAGGATACGAACAATTATTTTTAACTAAGCTACTGAACATTTCAGTAATATGCACTGCTTGCGTACAAAGTTATTATATAAAGGCCTCAGGGGGCCTGTCAGCCCCCCGTAGGGCGAGGGTTAAAGGCATTGCCACATAATTATCAAGAGCAGAACAGACAATATGCCTTTAAGTAGATAAATAAGCCCTGAGCATAATATATCTGACATGCAACCTATATTGGACTAACGCTCTATGCTACACATAGCTTGCTGTTGCATTTCTACCTTATTATTTCAGCAATGGCTTCGGGTCTTTTACCACTGTCATATAAGGCACGCATTACAAGAGCACCTTACTCAATGGCACTCAGCCTCATGTCAGTTAAATACCACATAAATTCGGCATTCACACAGGTGGTGAACCACTCACCCTCTCCCACACACCCGCCCCGACCCGGCGCCCCAAACATCATCAATCCACACCACCGACCCGCGGCGATCCGACGCGTGCGTCGCTTTCCTGGCCCCTGATTGGCTGGTGGCCGTGTGACGTCACTATATGCCCTGAGGCGCTGCAGGTCGGTCCAGCGTTCGGCGGTGGAGGCAGAGGCGGCTCAGCGGCAGCTCAAGATGCGCCTGGTGACGCTGCTCCTCCCGCTGGCGCTGCTGGCGCTGCACTCGGCCAGCGGCGCCGAGCCAGAACCCGCCTACATTGACGACGGTGAGACAGACGCCAGCGACGCTGCTGACATCTATCGGGCACACGCGAAACACAGGATATGGTAGCGCTAATGTGCTGAGGGCAAGCGAGGCCCGCGTGATTGCTTTATTGGCGGGTATGATTAATGTTAAACGTTAATTGAATTAGTTGAATGTAACTCAACGTTTACAATCAGGAGCATGCTAGTATTATAAATATATGTCAAAATGATCAAACAAGCGTTGTTAACAGTAAATGCAACTAGTTATTTAGAAGACTATTAGGCGTATTGAACATTTTTGGCATTACTTTATGTTGCGGTTTCATGTTCAGGCTTCATTGCTATTTCCGATATTTATGAGACTTTCTTTTGCTGTAAAATTGTTTGATCTAATCTTTCCAATCGTATTCGTTCCTTTATAGAACTGGACAATAGTTTGTTCTGCAAGTCGTGTTATTATAAGCAGACTTTTTCATTTAATTTACGTAATGGATCGCGGATTACGTGGTTGTCGGAATCGAGCAACTTTGAACAGCTTATTATCTTGCCTACTGGTGCTATAAATGAAAAACTAGCCGCCGGCGGCACCCTTTTTACTGCCGTCCATATGGAGCATTGCAGCACAATCACATAAGTTCTTCAAAATTTAGTAGCATATTTGATAAGCGAATGTTGTGTTACATAGCATGACTGAACGAGGTTCAACAAGCCGCTCACTACAACCAACCTGTTCTGACTGCCTTTACTGGCCCTATTTTATCTGGAATAGCTTGTATTACATGGATCCCAATCCACTTAGCCAGGGTGTTCAAAAGACGAGTCCATGGCTGTGCCAACCGTATCCTCCCGTATTAGTTGTTTCTGGTTAGTGAAGCTGTAACAAAGAAGGATATTCACTGGCGGTCGCTCCATTTTTGTTCACTGGCAACAAAGATAAACAGCCTCGACGGATTCATCCTTTTGATCTGTTAAGTAGCGTTTAGTAGAAATATGTATACTGTGTCATAGCGACAGTCATAGCGAGATCATTGAACTCGATTTCCTGCGGGGGCAGATTCTGTACCCCCGGCAGTTTGTCGCTCGTTGCTTCTAAACCGGTACACTTAGCGTTCTTAAACTTTCTGACTCACCTATTATTGGCTTACGCGTCTTGTGTCAAAACTTGGGGAAACAAATCTGACCGGCAGAGGCGGTGCCAGGCTCATGTTTTTGGGAGGACATTATGAATGTCGTTGTGCGGTGCATACTTCCTACGTAGTTTGCGGTGCAATTCATGCTTCAGAAACGATGTCACTGCTATATACATCATAAATACTTAGATTGTATATATTTGGGCGCAGAGGCGCACTCAGGTACATAAAATGGGAGGCGATACCTTCCGTCAGATAAGGTCCAACTTCCAATTAGTAAGATGATAAAAGGCGTTACGCACATGGTGCCTCCCACGATGTTTACCTGGATCCACCATTGTGCAACATATTAAATTTTAAAATTACCGCAAAAAATACATGTGACGTATATATCGTCCCAAGCAATCACGAAAAAGCACATATTTCTTATCCGAATTCCCCCCATTTTACATCCCCTGAATCCGCACATTATTTTTTGTTTTTGTACTTTTCCTTTCCATATATTGAAGACTAGCATTGTAATCTTAAAAACGTTTTTGATATGCAAATTGGTCCAACCATATAGCCGCAATGACCTTTCTAAAATGTAAAAAGTACATATTTGTCCCCATGTCCCTTTATTTAAAAAAAAAAATTGTGATGTCTAAAAATAAACATCTTGTCATGAATCCAATGGTGTTCGTCCCATTGAAATCAGCCGAGCAGTTCTCAAGATCGCTGGGGGAGCAGAATCTGCCCCCAGCAAGTTAACGTAATTCTGGCCGCCCGCAGGGAATAGGGTTAAAAGGAATTCACGCATAACGCTGAAGCGTTGAGCGTTGAAAGGAATTCACGCATAACCGTTGCGCTGAATAGCAATCTAAGTGATGGTCTTCATGACAAAGTAAAGCGTTTAGTGTTATGAAAGTATTTTTTCTTTAAAGCTATTAAGTACGTTTTTTAAGCAATTATTTTAAATAAATATAACATGTGTTATATTGCATCCTATAGATGAGTACAGAAATATCCAGCATACCTGTGCCCTGCCGGGGGCAAAATCTGCCACCCTCCCTGATTTTCTCAAGTACATAAAACTATCGTAGTTATCGACTTGAAACTTATATGGCCTTATGCTTCATGCATTCTACGTCTTCTCACACAATTTCAATGCAATTGATTTAATGCTTTGGGTGATAATGACGTTTTAAAGACGTCATACCAGTAAGACGCCTTAAACGGCGAAGGACGAGCGAGTCCGAATAGAATCCGCGTCAATTTATCAACGTCCAAACGGAGGTTCGGTTGCTAGTTGCATAAAGCATGCCTTGTTATATTATGTTTCGCAAATGTGTTGTTTTGTTTTCGTCGTCAATTGATGCCGAATAAAAATCGTACTTTTGAACTAGAATAAGGGTTTGCAGCGTGTATTTTAAATTTGCAATATAAAGCTCCTCTCATGTTTGTAGGCAAAGAAAATCATTTTGGGTCGGGTAATTGAGATGGATTTTGATTGGTGCTTTTAACAGCTGCATCATTTTTATCGTCTAGCACCCTTGGTTTTGAAGCTACGGCCGGTGTAATGAAGGAAATGTTACGTAGAACGGCAATAAAAAAATTAACAGACAGATTTTAACAGCCGAATACTGCATCAAAAACCTCATTTTGCATGCATTTTAGAGACGGTACATTGGTTAGCAGATTGGTGTTTGTTTCAATCGCTTCACATTCCCTCAGGTCTGATCACTGGCTTGATTTAAATTGTGAAGACGTCAATAAACTATGAATTTGCGCACGTATAGCACTAACTGTGCACGTACCACGCGCCGCTGATCGATCAACATAGATGCATACGGCCCGGGCGGATCGGTTCTCTACGCATCTGTGTTTTGACCCTGTCTTGGCGACTTTTGGGTTGCCCGAGAATAGATCCGCTTATGAGCAACGATGTTTTGGTAAGTAATTTTGTGGACAGACAGGGGTGGCAACGTGCGCACTGCAGTGTGACCTAAGTTTTTACCGTGCAACAGTGCCAGTGGTGTGTATCCAGCCCACACGTTACCGGCAAATTTTAGCTTATAGTGGCGGAGTCCGTTTTCCTCAGCTCAGCCAGGATAATACTTTTCCTGACACCCCTGACGCGGCACGTGTCCACGCGCCGTGCTGACCCATTCACATAGGAAAAAACATGGTAAATATCATAAATGTCATTGCATGGGGATTATCATGATGGCGATAGACCCGCTTGTCAATCGGGAGATGCAGGGTTCAGAAGATATAGCTTCCTGACCAGCGTCGCGTCGGCCCGGCCGGCCCGCCGGGTCGGCCGCTTATATGTGAGGGAAGAAATCCGGTATGTACTCAAATGAGGGACTCGCTCCGCGCTTCGCGCTCGCTCGTAACTCATGTCATTTGGGTTAGACAAACGTCCCTTTAAACTGGCAGAAAATCGAGTTTGGTAGCAAATTGCAAACAGATAACGTAAAAAGAACAAAAGCAGAATTGTCTTCAACTTGGCGATCTCTTATTTTTTATTTGTTTCTTATCCCTATTGTTTTTCCCAGACTTCATCATTTTTATATATTCAAAAAACGGAATACATGTCGGACAACAACGTATCAAAGATACCCAACCCAATTTTAAAGCAATATATTTATTTTTGAATGACTTATGCCTCCATTTTTATAAGTAGCTCATGACATCATTTTTACAGTACGTCTTTTGGCTTTTATTGACAAGACACACGCAATTAAATATCACTGCTGTATTTCTGAAACAAAGCTGGCTTAGGAACAAGCCTTTTTATCAAGATTGTTCAATATTAAGACCTTTATCATGTATGGTGTCAGGTTGTAGTACAAATTGCTGCTTCTATCGAGTTCAAAACGTGAACAATAACCCATAAAACATGTTTCGCATGACCTTTGTAGACATCTTGCCAACAGTGACCTTTTGCGACCTGGTCTTGACCTTGACCTTTGCTTGCAATTTCACTTTTGCTTAATACGTGATATGCATATACCTTTGAGAGCTCTTTATGCGATTATGATTTCAATATAAGACTTCGGATGAAAAGTATTGCCCAAAAACCCAAATATCTCATTTTTGATTTTTTACCTGGCCGTGACCTGACATGTAACCTTATTTGGAAAATTTCGCGGCGTATGCTTGAGATGTGTCTCGCTGAGAGCTTTCGATTACCATCTTGTGCATCTTGCTGCAGTCATTGGTTCGGAAGATAAGGAGGGGGCGAATCTGCCCCCAGCGGGGCCCGTTCGCCTGGAAACCCCAGCGGGTCGCGGTTTTACAGGCAGAGTGAAATAGATGCAATTTAAATGATTATATAACTTTTTAGTTTTTACCATGGGCGTTGAAAGCGGGGTTACAAGCGAAGAGTCTCCAACATTCTGGGATTTTATTTTTTAACATTTGAGGTTGAATGTAGAAATCAGCTTTCAGCCTCGTCCTGGTGGGGGTCATTTTGACACCCCTCCCCTAAGGTCTTTCGGGAATAGCGGAAAAATGGAAGCGCGCAGCACCGCCAAATTTGACAATTATTTGAGCATTAATTATTCACATTGTTTGCAAATTTTGAACTCAGATCATTTCAGGTTACCCGGTCACGTTAAGTGACCTTACCTCCAAAAATGTGTGTGGCCGTGCCAAGCCAACAATGATTTTTGTTTTCTGAGATATTTTAAATTTACAGGGTGTCATAAGGTCATAAGTACCTACAATTCGCAAGTCTCTGATTTTGCATAGATCTGTCCTAAGGTTAGATCGATTTCGTGACCTCTCCATTATGTCAAAGGTAAAATATACAATTGCTTCCTGCTCTGAGACTTTATATTAGATCAGGCTAATTACTTCAGAAATATTTTATTTTAGCTCATTATTGATGACACAGGTACAATTTGTTATCGTTGACCTCTGCAAGGTCAGCAAAAGTCATCTAAAATCACCATTATTGTATTTGCCAAATGGCTCTTGATCGAATAAAAGTATAGACGTGCAAATGATACCGATGTGTTTGTCACGTCAAGACGCATCGCCGTCTCATATGCAACATAACCTACCTGAGTTATTAAATGACCTTAACCTGATATCAAATTTATAGTTTTAACTTATCAGGTCCCACATTAAATAAATATAGAAGTTTCTTGACAAAAACATCACGCGCTCGGTTATTAACATAATTGTCAATATTTAAACAGATAACTACTATTAAACGAATTGTGTCTGGACAGAAATGCCATCATTGACCTTGTGACTGGAGGTTGAACTTCGACCTTAACTGATAATTGTATGTCACCATTGGCGACTGCAGGGGCGGGGGGGGGGGTCAATTTTGACCCCCCACCCTCTCCCCCAACCCAGGGTGACGGTAGCTCAAGAAACCCACCTGGGGTGACGGGTACTCAGAGGTCACCAGGGTGACGGTGCCAGAGGCCCACCGGGTGATCGGTACTCAGAGGCCACCGGGTTGACGGTGCTCGAGTTCCCCCAGGGTGACGGTAGCTCAAGAGGTCCACCAGGGTGACGGTAGCTCAGAGGCCCACAGGGGTGACGGTAGCTCAGAGTCCCACCGGGGTGACGGTAGCTCAGAGGTCCACGGGTGACGGTAGCTTCAGAGGACCACCGGGGTGACGGTAGCTCAGAGCCCACCGGGGTGTACGGAAGAATCAGAGGCCCACCGGGGTGGAACGGAGCTCAGAGGCCCTACGGGGTGACGGTAGCTCAGAGGCCCACCAGGGTGAGCGGTAGCTCAGTAGGTTCCACCAGGGTGACGGTAGCTGCAGAGGTCTCAACCAGGTGGACGTGGTAGCTGCAGAGGGCCCAACCTGGGTGACGGTAGCTCGAGGCCCACCGGGGGTGACGGTAGCTCAGAGATCCACCAGGGTGACGTAGCTGCAGACGGCCCACGCAGGGTGACGTAGCTCAGAGCCACCAGGGTGACGGTAGCGTCAGAGGCCTCAGCCGGGTGACGTAGCTTCAGAGGCCACCAGGGTACCGGTAGCTCAGAGGTCCAGACAGGGTGACGGTAGCTCAGAGGTCCACCAGGTGACGGTAGCTCAGAGGCCCCACCGGGGTGAACGGTAGTCAGAGGCCCACCGGGTGACGGTAGCTCAGAGATCCACAGGGTGACGGTAGCTCAGTAGGCCCACCAGGGTGACGTAGCTCAAGAGGCCCACCCAGGGTGACGTAGCTGCAGAGGCCCCCAGGGTGAAGGTTACTCAAGAGGTCCACCAGGGTGACGTAGCTCAGAGCCACCGTGGGTGACCGGTACTCAGAGGCCTACCGGGGTGATCGGTAGCTAGAGGCCCACCGGGGTGATACGGTAGCTCAGAGGCCACCGGGTGATCGGTACTCAAGAGGCTCTCACCGGGTGTGACGGTAGCTCAAGAGCCCACCAGGGTGACGGTAGCTTCAGAGGTCCCCGGGGTGCGGTAGCTCAGGTCCACCGGGGTGACGGTATGCTCAAGTCCACCAGGTGACGGTAGCCTCAGAGGCCCACCAGGTGACGGTGAGCCTCAGAGGCCCACCAGGTGTACGGTACTCAGAGCCCACCAGGGTGATCGGTAGCCAGAGGCCCACCGGGTGACGGTAGCTCAGAGGTCCACCAGGGTGACGGTAGCTCAGAGGCCCACCGGGGTGACAGTAGCTCAGAGGCCCACCGGGGTGACGGTAGATCAGAGGCCCACCGGGGTGACGGTAGCTCAGAGGCCCACCAGGGTGACGGTAGCTCAGAGGCCCACCGGGGTGACGGTAGCTCCTCAGAGGCCCACCGGGGCGCGAGTTAACATGCTTATCTCCCTCCCACAACTTTGGAAAGGAGTGGCGCCATTGCTGTCTGAACTATAAACTAACTCGCAGAATAGTCTGGTTTTCACTTAGCCTAATACTCTGCGTTTCGTAAGTGAGGAAATAGCGACATCAGTAGCTGCTAACTACGCACATCCCACTCGGCAGTCAGCACTGCATAATACAAATTACACTAGCAGGAAGTTTCATTTTAAAGTTTACCGGCGCTCATCCGCTGAATATCAGCTGCGTTGGACCAACGGCTATTGTATTGATTTTGAGTCGTCTTGCATAGATTAAACTTTGGTAAATTACAGCTCTGTCACTTCTGCCAAGAGCAGGTGTTTCCTATTTCAGTTACGATTGATTTGAATTGTAAACTGCACCAGGTTCTGACAGTGACTGGTGTGCAAATATCACATGCAATGAGTTTGGAGCGTGGAATTGCATTTTAAAGTAGTTTATTGTGAATTGTTTGAGTTTTAATTCACAGCATATGTCAAATTAAGTGCAAATATCTGACAATCATTTATTGTTTTTGACATTCAGACAGTGACTGGACCAAAGTTCAAGTCACGGTGGAATAGCTGTTGTTCAATTTCGAGTTATGTTTTGCATTACCGGCCAACTGCAAACACAAAATTTGTATAAGGCCTAGACAGAGGCTTTCCGACAAACCGTCAGGTATTGCCAGAAGCCATCAGACCGTCTCTGTGAAAATCAGCAGCCCCAGTGTCGTTAGTCAGTGTCGTTAGTCGTCATCAGGTCCTGCAGTCTCTGGCTATCCATTGCTGTAGCATGTTCGGGTATTCACGGTGACGAGCTGTTCACGAGCTAGCAGCTTCAAGACGCCATGGGACTGCCCCCCAAAAGAAAGTGCATCGCTGCAATAGCATGTTGCTGAGAAACCGTTTTGACTGTGAGAAAAGACATGTCACGGATCACCAAATGCCAACTGAGCGTGTGTTTTACGTGCTCCTGCTGCGCTCCCTTACCTACCGTAATGTGCGTCGTCTCCCCGGTGACCATAGCACACAGTCATTAATGTGGTTGTCCGCTGCACCACAGCCGGGGCAGACGGATGTGCTGTCTGTCAGACGGCCGGCCCCGTATCAGGCAGGATCATGTATCACAAGCCCAGTGATTCATCGCTAACCACCGGGGCGGCATCGTTTACGCATCCATCGCTCATGTCTCCACGTAATGCGCTGGTCATGGTGCACTAGCTTTGCTTCCTGCCTGTGCAAAGCTCCCGTTTATTGAAAGCGTAACAAGACAGGCATGCTGTAGATTTTTGCTGCTGATGAGGCGTTTATCCGCACAGTATAGTTGATCCCATGCATATTGATCTGCATACAGATGGTGGACTGCATTGTCTTGAATATGTCTGGCACCTCTGTCTGCGGCCTGGATGGAATCAGTCCGTATGATTAAGACGTGTATGCCTGTGATTGGTCGAGCTCTGCTTCACATTGTGAACTCGTGCCTCTCCACTGGCGACATCCCCGACGAGCGGAAACATTCACTCGTCAGTCCTATCCACAAATCCGGTGATCCCCCCAATCCTATCATCTTTAGACTTATATTCATTGTCTCTGTAATATCCCAAATACATAGTTGAGCCCATTGTACAGCGCCAGCTTCACCATTACCATACCGTCAATCACCTCCTGTCTGATACC
The DNA here is from genome assembly GCA_014673585.1 of Semibalanus balanoides. Classification (NCBI taxonomy): domain Eukaryota; kingdom Metazoa; phylum Arthropoda; class Thecostraca; order Balanomorpha; family Balanidae; genus Semibalanus; species Semibalanus balanoides. The sequence continues at coordinate 11,887 of VOPJ01004480.1, forward strand.
CAACATGGCTTCCGCACCCGTGATTCCACCGAAACGGCTCTGGTTACAATATCCGACTGCGTGCTCCTGGCTAATGATCAGAACCAAATCTCGCTTCTCTGCCTGCTTGATTTAAGGAAATGATTCGATGTCATAGATCACTCTAAGCTTCTCGTTAAACTGCAATTTCACGGAGTGGACACTGCATGGTTTGAGGCTTACCTGCAGAACCACACACAGAACGTCAGCTTCACTTATGTCTATGGCAACAGGCAGATCTCAAACTCGCTTTTAAACAGCATGGGCGTGTTCCAAGGTTCGACCGTAGGACCCCTTTTTATTATTTGTCTAACGACCTCAGCCTGTTCGTGCCGGGTGCTACCGTTGTCAAGCAAGCGGACGACACCCAGGTCATGGTCTGTGGCAAAAAGACCGCCCTAGGAGGCCTGTCGAAGCGCAAGGAACAGGTACTTTCTTCTCTCGACCTATGGTTCAAAGCATTTTATCTTAACCCGCGCACCACTAGTGGGTTGAACACCACCCCCCCCCGTGGTTTTATCAAGATTACGAAAAACGGTGGTGCGTAGGGCAGCAAAACAATTTCTTACTTATTATTGATTCTTTTCACACATGGTGTTAAAATTTTACCTTCGTGTCTGATCAGGTCAGGCCACCAGGCCAGGTCAAGTGACCCCACCTCCATGAAAGCTTGCGGTCCTGCCATGACCAGTTTCTCAGAGATCGATATCAAGCTTTTAGGATTGCAATACACCATCAGCATCTAACACATATTTACCTCGTTTTTTTATATCGGTAACCTGAGGTCGGGTTAATTTCGTGACCTCCCCTTTATTAGTTAATATATAAATATTCAAATGCATCCTATTTCAAGGTTATCAGTCAATTTACTTCTGGATAATGTTTTATCATAGAATATTATTGATGAGGCAAGTGCAAGTTTTGTTTAGTGACACATACGGGGTTATATAAGACCATCCGAGGTCAACAACACTTTTTCGTCAATACCTCTCGACATAATGAAAACAGATAAGTGAAACTTTCTTTAATGTATTTGTCTCGTGGAGACACATCTCTTATTTTGCAATATGACCTACACTGGCCACCACTTGTCCTTGACCTGAGGCAATTTTTTTTTAAGTTGACTAGCATTGTCAACATGAATTTATGTCAAACCGCCTTGACGAGACAAACACGGTGGCGTAAATTGCATTGTGTAATAATTGTAGTTAAAAAGAATTAGTGCATGGCCGAAGACTGTTTTCCCATTGACCATGTGCTTAACTGTAGCAGTGTATTAACTGAAGTGTTAATACACTCCCAAAAGTGATTATACACAGCTAAGCCTCAAGTAAATGACCCTGCATTGAGCTCTAAACAATCAGTCTTCGGTCATGCACTAAATCGTTGTATGCACTCGTGGCATAAAAGGTTCAGTTTATTAACTCGCCTTCGGCTCGTTCATAAGCTGAATCATTAATGCCACTCATGCATAAAACTATAGTATGCAATTAACATTTTAAAACACATTTTGACTTGTATGACCTCTGGGGCCTTAACTTTTGACCTGAGCTCAAATTTGAGGTCATGCTATCGATAACAAATTTCAAGAGCTTTCAATTGTTTTCTTTGTCGTTTGCTCCTAGCACAGTCCTCGCCATATATGGAGGTTTCTAGAGCAAACTCATAAAACTGGAAAATTTGACCTTTTGATGACCTCTGGTGTCCTCAATTTTTCCCTGAGTATTTATTTTTTCACGATGTTACGAACAGTGCCTTTGTTTTGTCTTCGTCTTATAGGAGCCGAGTTAGAATGGGGTGGGGGGGGGGGTCAAAACCCACTGGGTGGAGAGCGCCCCGTGTGGCGGCGGCCTGGCTGGGTCTGCAGGCCAGGCCCCAAGCTTGCCATCGTTTCAGCCAGACGTACAGCTGACTTCCTTTTGCTGATGACCAGCTGCCGACAGGCGATCTTCTGGATTTTATTCTGATCTACTGCGAAAGGAGAGGCTGCATTCTTTTCTCATTGTTGCCCTGGACGAAAACTGACAAGTGACTTTAGCGGCGACCCGTCCCTTACTGAGGGCTCGAGTCACCGTCAGGTCGCCCGGGCAGTGTGGGGCGGAAGCGCAGATACCGATTCATCAAACTTCCCCGCTCCTACCTCCACACAGGGACGACTGTGGGCGGAAACTGCGCAAAAATAGATATCCGGATAATTTTGATACACCCTGTATGCACAGTGTAGGGTAAATGTTCAGTCCAGTTCATCACCTCAACCGATGACGATGTTCCCGGTGAATAAATCCTTCGTAAAAACGGCTAGTAGCATTCCTTTCAGTGTTCTATTCGAATAAATCCTCCATTTCCCTGGGACGATGTTTGTTTTCGTTTGACGGAAGCTAGCGTAGAAAGTATTCTTAAAAAGATTTGGTTAAGCGCACCCGTTTAGTTAAATGTCAACTTTGTTTAGCAGTGCTGTTTGTGCTACATGTAGTGCAATCTATTGAAACTATTTTTGCCTCCGCCCCTGATACCGGGGGAGAGGCTATAGTAATTGCATTGGATTCCACTGCGTGCAGCACCGACAGAGAGAGGCAGAAACAGTGGACAGCACTTTTGCACGGACAGAACATTTACCCTACACTGTACATGCAATCACTGCATTCCATGGCAATGTCATGCCAGGGACAAGGGGCGTACAATAAGCACAGTTTAGCATATTTTATCGCATTTGACCTTGAACATATTGACCCATGAACATTGAACAGCCTTCACAAATTCTGACAGATTCTGACAGTTTGTCGTTGCACGACAACTTTGTCGCTCAGCGGTCGTTGTTTTTCTATTGAGTGCGCGAAAGGCGCTGCAGGAGCAATAACAGACAGCGGGGATCGATGCTGAATGTTTGTTAACACAAAGTTTTGGGCCCTACTTGAAAACAAGTTGACTTAACTACTGCGATCGACAATCCGATACCGTACGTTGGATATAGTCGTCAGCTGCTCAACAAAACATATAATGACTGAATAATTGGCTAACTTGCACATAGTTTTCACCAGCTTTGAAGTTTGCAATATGTCAATTGTCCATCCGTAATGGTTGCACTTAGACCCATGCAATAAACATCGGAACTGGAGCGCCTATGAGGATTTCGCGCACATAGCGGGAAGACCTAGTTTACCCCTCAACAGCCACTACATCAATATTTTCTTGCTGGGTGAATGCAATAGTACACTACATTGAGTATGTATTTTGAAGTCTAAGTTCACTATCTAAGAGATCACTTGTCATAAACATAGCGAGATGAGAATATCTTGTCCACCGGCCGAGACGACGCAGATACGAACTGGTTGTGGTGTCCTTCGTTTCTCTGTAACCATAAAGGCTGTGATGATGATAGGTACACTCGTTTCAATGTTTTACTGAACGCATGTGTAGATTCTGAACAATTGAGTGGCCGGCAGTGCTTATCGCATAACGCATCCCGTTCTGACGGACAGCCTGATGGTCTGTCCGCATTTGCACCCCACCAAAACTGCGCGTCCCACCAAAACTGCGCGTCCCACCAGAACTGCGCGTCCCACCAGAACAGCGCGGTCCCACCAGAACTGCGCGTCCCACCAAAACTGCGCGTCCAACCAAACTGCTCGTCCCACCAAAACTGCGCGTCCCACCAGAGACTGCGCGTCCACCTAAAACCGCGCGTCCACAGAAACTGCGGTCCAACCAGAACTTGCGCGTCCACCAATAAACTGCTCGTCCACCAGAACTGCGCGTCCCACCAGAACTCGCGTCCCACCAAACTGCGCGTCCACGAACGCGCGTCCCACCAGAACTGCGCGTCCCACAAAACTGCGCGTCCACCAAAACTGCCTCGTCCCACCAGAACTGCGCCGTCCCACAAGCAGCTGCGCGTCCCACCAAAACTGCGCGTCCCACCAAAACTGCGCGTCCCACCAAAACTGCGCGTCCCACCAGAACTGCGCGTCTTCGTCAGTTGATGACGTCACAGCGCCAGGTCCCCTCATATAAATTGCCGGATCCGTTTATGGTCAGCTATTGTTAAAGGGAATGTTTCACATTAACATAAGATTTGAGTTGAGATGGCCAGTGGAGTTTTCATTTATATTAAGTATTGTAGAAGTTAAAAACACCCACAGAGGTCTAATCGAAAGTAAATTTGAGTTTGGTTTTGACATTCTGCAAAAAGTTAAGGCCCTAGTGAATTAGGGTAGCCGCTTAAATGCCGATGTCGTCATTCCTTTATCAATGTTGATGAAAGTAACCTGTTTTAGCATTTGCTGTTTTTTACAATTAGCCAACTACTAGTCATACATATTACTAAGCGTGAAGGTTTTTTCTATTTCCAAAAATTCCTTCATATGACGTCATCAGCCAAATACTAAAGCTTAGTTTTCATGAATATTGAACACTGTTTGTAGAAACAGAATGGGCAGAATCGTGTTCGCAGCAAATTACTTCATATTTCGCACCACAAGCGGCGTACATTGGACAACTTTCAGAGAAGTGAAACATTCTCTTTAAGTGATGACACCATGGATTTATCCAGGATAACTAGAACACAGGGTACGGTCATTTGGCAGCAGCTCTACATCGGCATATCTGGCGCTTTTGAATATGCAGTATAGTTACTACTTTATTTTTTTCTTCAAATACGTCATTTACATTAAGTATGCTATATTAATTAATTTACATTTAATTTGTTTGCCAATGTCTAAGCTAAATACATTTTAGAACGTTTTATTTATATATGTTTAATAATAATTGTTGGGTACTTAAGGTACAAATAACCTAAACGTTTTTCTTTCTTTAATGACGTCACTTGGTGACTACTCAGGAGGAAGCCACTGAATTTGAAAACGTTCAAAAATCGCGAATTGGCTTTTCAAAATAATCTTTTGATATATGCACGAAATAGTAAAACGATTTCCTTTACCAATTGTGGTTTTTCTCGTCGAGACGCAATCTAAAATGATAGCTTTGGTGAACAAGTAGGTCATATCCGAAAATGACCTAGCTGAGGTCAGTCAAGGTCAAATTATATAGAGTTGATCTTCCGACAAGTCCAAATACAATGGTAAACCACATTCGCTCTATGCTTGATTGGGTAAAGAGTTGTTGAGAAAAACATACGTGACTGGGGTTCCCTGAGTCACCTTGTAAAGGTCAAAGAACAAAATGTTGACGTAGGCCCTTGCACTTGCACAGGAGTGCGTGATTCCGGTGAATACTGGGTTCAATATTAAGCGATTTCTATGGATTATGTGTGTTTAATTTTTGCCCATTGACTTATAATGGGGAGGCACGAAGCCTACGCTACTAGGTCACCCGATATGAAAATTCGGAGATATGCACACTGTCGTCTTATCACCGGATATCTACTGAAGTTTTAAACTGTTCGCTCTATAATTTTGGCTGTGGCACACTCGCAAACATGGTTTGGATTTGGGGTCACTTGGCTTGACCTGGTGACCTGTGACCTGAGAAAGACGCCGAGGTCAAGAAGTACAGTATGCTTGTCATTAGTTCCTTAAACAGCTGTGCTAATTTAGTGAGCGCTGCGTGCCGTCGTTTTCTTGATATTCATTAAAAACTTCGTTTGGAGGGGTGACGGAATCAAACACCCGTGAGTACGCGTTTCTAGTGAAATACGCTTTCACATAAGAAACAATTTCACATGTGTTCTATGTAAGCAAAGCAAAGTGGACTCCTGGCATCGATAGACAAGGGATGTGGCTTTCGTATGGTTTGCTTACTTTTTTCGTAGCACCTCTAACTCATCGTTTAATCGAAGTTTGAATTTTCTCCGAATTACTGTACCTTCATACGGGTTAGCATTAGTGAAGGGGAGAAAAAAATAAAAACTTCCAGCTTGGTGACGTCACGCTGGAAGCCTACAATGCCCTTTGACTGGGGGCCGGATTATCATCCATGACGACACTAGCGCCAGAGTTTCAACATAGCGGCGCGTGCGGAAACTAAGGCTGTGTTCTGACTGTCACATTCCCGCGGGAATTCAGGGGAATTGGTAAAAAAGTGCTGTCTACCGATTTCGGTAGCAAGTAGTTAACAGGAATACTAATGTATGAGTAGTGAGTACATTTCCAAACTGCAGTATAAGAGTAAAATGCCCGCCGGGGATTACAGGGATTCCCGCCGGGAATGTGACGGTCAGAACACAGCCTAACGCTGCTGGCCGGGACTGGGCAGGGCGGCATTTATTTTCTTAGTTTTAATCCTTATGGCTGCAGTTTGCACCCCTCGGGGACAAAAATAAAGTCCATAACATAATTGGTGGACTTGATTGATTTACTTGATTGATGGAATGAGGATATCAGATGGCGAAGACTGATCGTTAATCGGATGCGGGATTCCAAATATATTAGCTTCTGAAAAGCGTTACGGTCGATCTGGGACGGGTCGGGTCAGTCGCCTATGTGCGAGAACAATTCCGTATTCAGTGAGGACTCGCTCGCGCTTCGCACTCACTCGTAATGTATTTATTAACCCACTGGTGGTGCCTCTCGAGCTGTATGTTTTTTTTTTAGAAGCTGTGCCAATGTGTTTAAATGAAGCCACGAAAGCTACCAACAACAAATAAATTTTAGTGATATAAATATGTAAATTTTTGTTTCTGCATTAACTAAAGGTGAATATAGGTTTTTCATTTTTATCACTTAGCATATTAAAAGTAATTGTGACTTTATTTCTTATTTTGTTAAACCAAAAGTCAACCCACGAATGTCTTGAAGCCTTATTCACTCGTATTGCGAAGAGTTGCAATGTCTTTTTTGTATATGTCTATTGTATGTAATAATGTATATAATCCAATTGATAAATGCCACGTCACGTACCATTCAGATGATTGTAAGTTGTAACTATCTTCCATCATCTTAAACCACGAACTTCATCGCTTATTTCCAGTGGGAGGCAGTGAGCAGGAAATGCCACTAGAAATGGACGAATACTCCAATCTGCTTGCAAATCTGCTACGAAAGTCAGCACAAAAGTAAGTAGTGAACCGACGAAGAAAAGTTAGTGCTCTGCTTAAATCATGCGTAGATATGCTCATCCAATGCATGTTATTATACTAATCAACCCTTAATGGGAATGTTTCACCCTTGTATCGGTTTTGAACTGAGGTAGTTATTTGCTTTGGCTGTTATTGAAATGCCTAAATTACTAAGACCATTTTCCAAAAACTTATCAGTATTCAATAATTCATTTTCGAAGTAGCCAAACAAAAGAGGTTATGCAAGTGCCACCGCTGATTGGTCGACAGCTACTTCATGATTGTTGATCCTGTGAGACAAACTTTTTTCTATAGCTCCCTTTACAGCTAAATAAATATTTCATAGTTCCCTAAAAAAATGTATTAAGATACGTGACTTTTCGAAAAAAAAAATATCATCATCGCTTTCAACAGAACTTACTTAATATTTTTAACTGCGGCCGGCGTATACCTATGACATTTTTCAGAAAGGTAAAACATTCCCTTTTAACCCGCGCGGCGTAGGGGTCTCTAGCCGAACGCGCGGCGTAGGGGGGGTAAATATTACCCCCCCTTATCTTCCGAACCAATAACCGGAGCGAGACGCGCAAGGCGGCGATCGAAAGCTCTCAATGAAACGAATCGAATGCATCCCGAAATTTTTCAAGTTAAGGTCAAATGTTAAGGCACGGTCAGGTCATATGGAAAGTTCGAGTTAATTGAGTTAATGGTTCATGACTTTCAATTAAAATCCTTGATTAAAAACTGTCAATGCACATACAGTCTCAAAGGTGTAATACATCTATTGCATTAAGTAAAAGTGAAATTGCATAGCAAATGTCAAGGTCAAAGGTAGGTCACAAAGGTCCCACTGTCACAAGAGGATCAAAGCAAGCCTTGTGACACATGTTTTCAGGGGTTATTTTGCCGTAATTAAACGATAAGAACAGTCCATGTTTACAAAACTTGAACCCCGTCAAAGGTCAGATCAGGGTCAATCTAATGGTCAAAACTGAAAACTGACTAATCTGAAATAAACCAATGCATTTTCTAGGTTAGTTTTGTCTCATAAACACAAAAATTGCATTTTATATCTTTATGGGTCCAAAAATCCAAAAAAGACGGTTATGTTTTGAAAAATGACGTCAATTACTTTGTATGCTTGGAGAGCAATCAGTCACTGAAAATGAAGCAATACTTTGAAATTTGGTCTGGGTATCATTACACTTGTTTTTCTCATATACATATTCCGTTTTTTTAGATACCTTGGAAATTTTCAATTTTTTGGGGGTAATTTCTGAAAAAAAGGTTTTTGGATTTGGGGGGATCAAAACCAAACTTTTTGGAAATCCGAAATTGCCATCCTTGTAGAATATTAATTCCTTTCTTATGCCAAGTTTTGCGTTTGCGATTGTGCTTTAAAGCTATGTTGTTTCTACGATGCAATCAAGACGGATTTAATCGTTATTCAACCAAAATGGCATGAATTGAACGTCATCAAAACGTCATTATCTTTCCAAAAGCTCTGAAACTTGTTAAGATTAATTTTTTTTTTTATGAAGACGTCAAATTGATGCTGGATAAGGTACTGAAACTTTGACGTCGTTATCTGTTACCGTTTTCAAGTTATTGAGGAAAAACGGGAGGGGGGGTAATATTTACCCCCCTACGCCGCGCGGGTTAAGATGCATTAAACGACTTAAGCATTCACCGCTTTTAACAGCAACCACTGTCAGAAAACCTACCGTGTATATCTGCTTAATCCCCGGCCATATCCCTGTCTAGCCCAGGGCCCCGTGTCCCTGTCTAGCCCTGTCTGGCCCTGTCTGGCCCTGTCTGGCCCTGTCTGGCCCTGTCTGGCCCTGTCTGGCCCTGTCTGGCCCTGTCTGGCCCCCTGTCTGGCCCCCTGTCTGGCCCTGTCTGGTCTCCTGTCTGGCCCTCTGTCTGGCTCTGTCTGGTCCCCTGTCTAGCCTCCTGTCTGGCTCCCTGTCTTGCTCTGTCTGGCTTCCTGGCCTTGCTGTCTGGCCCCCTGAGCCGCGTATTTCAGTCACCGCTCGGGCTGCTGCTCGGAATGCACGATCGGACACGGCATCCAATATCGCCTATGGCGGTCTGCCAGTGACAGCTGCTCTGGTTACTGGCGCAGCAGGCATGACCAATGAGCCGGCATCAGCCGGGCAGCGCTGCCCCCTCGCCCCCCCTCCTTTAGTCCTGCACCCTCCCCCGCCGGCTGCCAACCAACCTCCCCCAAGCCATCACCCGCCACACCCGACAGGGCTGCCCAGTGTCACAGCCATCACCGCCACACCTGACAGGACTGCCCAGTGTCACAGCCATCACCGCCACACCTGACAGGGCTGCCCAGTGTCACAGCCATCACCGCCACACCTGACAGGGCTGCCCAGTGGTCAAACAGCCATGCACTGCCACACCTTGAGGGCTGCCCCAGTGTCACAGCCATCCCCGCCACACCTTGACAGGGCTGCCAGTGTCCCAAGCCATCACTGCCATCACCTGACAGGGCTGCCCGCAGTGTCACAGCCATCACGCCACACCTGACAGGACTGCCCAGTGTCACAGCCATCACCCGCCACACTGACAGGGCTGCCAGGTGGTCACAGGCCATACCGCCACACTTTTGACAGGCTGCCCAGTGTCCCAGCCATCACAGCCACACCTGACAGGGCTGCCCAGTGTCACCATCCATCGACGCCAACACCTGACATGGGCTGCCGAGTGTCCCAGCCATCACCCGGCCTACACCCTGACAGGGCTGCCCAGTGGTCCCAGCCAATCTGACTGCTGCAACACCCACACCTGACAGGGCTGCCCAAGTGTCCCAGCCTCACTGCACACTGACAGGGCTTGCCCAGTGTCACAGCCATCACTGCACACCTGACAGGGCTGCCAGTGTACAGCATCACGCCACACCTGCAGGCTGCCCAGTGTCCAGCCATCACTGCCACACCTGACAGGCCTGCCCAGTGGGTCACAGCCATCACCGCCACACCTGACAGGACCTGCCCAGTGTCAACAGCCATTACGGCCACACCCTGAGGGCTGCCCGTGGTCACAGCCATACCGCCACATCCTGACAGGGCTGCCCAGTGTCCCAGCCATCACAGCCACACCTGACAGGGCCTGCCCAGTGTCACATCCATCACGCCACACCTGACAGGGCTGCCGAGTGTCCCGCTCATCACCGCCCACCTGACAGGGCTGCCCAGTGTCCCAGCCATCACCGCCACACCTGACAGGGCTGCCCAGTGTCCCAGCCATCGCTGCCACACCTGACAGGGCTGCCCAGTGTCACAGCCATCGCTGCCCGCCACCCAAATCATTCGAGCCAGGACTACCTGCCCCACCCTTTACTACAGACAACACCGTCCCCAGGGAGATGCAATGGGCCTGCTCCCGTCGCACCTCTAACCTCTTCTTTGCTGCTCCCACTTGCTCCAGTCGTATAACAAAAAAAAGAGCAGGTGCAGTTGGAGCAACTTAGAGGGGGTTAGAGGAGGTTAGAAACGCGACAGGAACAGACCCAATGAATCCCTTCTGGTTCGTCCTGATGACGTCAGAAAGCTAACGAATGGCGCCAAGACATGGTCGTGCTTATGACGTCACACTGGCTACCCCCCCCCCCCCGCCCCGCCCCGCCCAGTTAGCCCACGCTGAGTGGTTATGTGACGTCATGCATGCACGTCATACTATTGACGTGGGTGTGGTGCCATCAAAGGGCAGCGCCTGGCTCCGGCTGGCATGGCGTAATCATGACGTCACACATGAGCCAGAATCGTCAGAAATATCCCCCAGCAACACATTATAGCCTTGTTCGTCAGCTGCTCATTATGATTTATGACGCTGGACATGAATGTGGGGACAGTGTATACCGTGATCATACACACCATAAATAGCGTCTCCTGAGAACACGTATTGCGTGTAT
>VOPJ01004481.1:0-33126 GCA_014673585.1 Semibalanus balanoides
GCGCCGGCTCCGTGGTCCTGAAATTTGCATATCAAGTATGCGGCTGTCAGCTTCGGAGCCATGCTACTGGAAAACATGAATATTACAAACAAAACAAAATATGCCATAAAATTTCCTATTCATTGTGCACATTTTCCTATGTTTACTTTTGTTTCAACAGTCTGGCATCATACTTTGTTTTAATTTATAAATTACGCTTCCACGTCTCGTAATGCTTAGTCAACGCTTAGTCATGCTTAGTGCTTAGTTTCGGAACGCGCAAAAAGTTAAGCTCCAAAAAAGCGGAAGTGCTCCGGGAGAGATTGCACGTGCGTCTGGGCTTGATTTTCACGTTGCACGCCTGGAATGTCGCTGGTCACGTGATTTTTTTTCAGACGGCTGCAACCTTAATTTAATTATACAGAACCTTGCTTTAAAAAAAAGGGACTGTCCACCTTTAAAAAATGTGGTCAAATGTAGCGTCGTTTGTGGTGCAAAATATGAAAGTGGAATGCTGCTGAACACGAATTTATACATTTGTTTCTCACAAACCAGTGCTCAATTTCATAAAAATCATTTTAATATTTGGGCTGATGACGTCATATGAAGAATTTTGGGAAAAAAAAAGAAAACGTTCAACGCTGTTAAAAGTAGGATAAGTTGTTGGCTATGTATGGCGCAAAGGTTAAAACAAGTCGATGTAATCAACATTTAGCAAAGAGAGACTACGACATGGCTCACGCCACCATTCAAAATACAATTGGGGGCTGGCGATGTTACAGATTGCAAATCCAAACTCGAATTTATCTGTGATTCGCCTCAGTGGTTGTTTTAACTTATACCATAACATAATTTCAATGCCAAGCAGCAAAATGGCTATCTCAACTCAAATCTTATGTTAAGGTGGGACAGTCCCTTTAAGGAGGTTGGGTCGATACGCGGCCTCCGGCTTCACGAGGTGTTGAGTATGGTGCCTCCTCTGAGGCCTTCGGCCTCCTCGGAAAATGACACATTTTCCTTCGTTGATAATCGTTCGAGGATTTGTCGATCCGATTGCGCTACCCCGAGACGCTCATGTCGTTTTTCTCCCAGGACCTGTGGCGGATCAAGAGGGGGGCAGAGGGCAATGGCTGAGCCTCGAAGGGACCCAATGGCCCGAGGGGTCCCCATTGGTAACACTGGCGGATCCAGAAAGTGTGATTTTGACAAATTGGGGGGGGGCCAAATCCCAAAAATTATCGCATAATTCTGAAAACTCATCGGATTTCGCTTGCTTATTATCAAAAACTGGATTTAAAACAAAACTTTCTCTAGTAAGTTGCTTTAGTTTTACGAACAAATCAGGAAATGTGTCAAATTTGCGCCGATTTTGGGTGGTTTGGGGGAGGCCATGGCCCCTTTGCCCCCCCCCCCCCTGGATCCGCCCTTGATTGGTAATCGAAGTGACTCGAGACGAATTTCACTCTGCTTTCAAACAAAGTGCAGGTAAAGCAGAAACAAAAAATCAAAACGCAAGGCCTGAGGGGGTCCTCTGCTGGCCTGAGGGGGCCCTCTTGCCGCCTGAGGGGCACTCTACACGCCTGAAGGGGTACTCTGTCAGCCTGAAGGGGCCGTTGATTGGCCTAAACAGGCCCTCTGTTGGCATACAGGGCCTAAGGGGCACCCACTCAATTTCATTGAGGGGGTGTCACTTTTCTTATCGAAAAGTACCGAGGACCGGTAGGTCCCGAGGTACACGATAAAAAACGAGGTGAGACATTAAATACCAGCCCAAGGGTAAGGAAGGTATTTACAATGCATGCTTAGCACCAACAAAGCAAATCAATGTCTTAACCAGAACGTTCAAATTCTTATCTTGTTTGAAACGTTTCACGGGAAAAGATGCGGAGGATAGCATTCTTGAAACCGTGGTGAAAAAGTCGTTGGAAGAGGTAGATGCAACCAGGAACAAGGAGACAAAGAGAAAGACAGCCTACTTGATCCAACAGCTCGAAGAGGAGGCCACAAAATTGGGATTAGAAGACAAAACGAAAGACAAGACTATCGTGGATTTGGACCCCAAAACAGGTGCATCGTTGGTGCATCGTTCTTGTAGATTCTTATAAAAGGTGCATACTGCATACGTAATAGTAATAGGTGCATCTTGTAATATGTGCACTCTGGGTCTCTGGCCGCCTGAGGGGCACTCTGGCCAAGGCTATATAAACCAGGTAGAACGCTCCGGCCGAAAAAGTGGGGACAACGCGTAATTTAGTAAGCCGCGAACCCCGCAGCTGCTGTGACGCGTATGTGGGTCTAGCGCCGGCCGGCCGTCGCCTGCGCTAGAGTCTAACACGCACGCCCCTCCCGCTTTTCGTAGATAGTTCCTTCGTTTTTCATGCCGATTGTTAAACTTAAGAATGTCCTATACGCGCCAAATTAAGCGATGTATCGGAATGACGTTGGTAAAATTGCATTGAACCCAACTTTTTTAAGTTATGGGCTGGGAAAGTTTGCCGCCCGGTGATTTTTCGGCAGCCGACTCTTCCCCCAGCTTGTTTGCCGCTTGAATTTCTTCACTTGTCTGTCGATTGTTAAAATTACTATGTCTATATACAAAAATTAAGCGATGTATCCGATGGCGTTGGTTAAAATTACATTGCGAACCCCAAACTTTTTAAGTTATAAGCCGACAAAAGTTTTGCGCCCGGTGATTTCTGCCGACCGGCCTTATTTAACATTAACACGCACTCATCCCGTTTTTGCCGCTTGGTTCCTAACGATTGTCGGTTGATCTGTTTAAACTTAAGATGTCTATATTGTCATACAACTGACACATTGACATTGCCACATTGGCACATTGACATTGGCTTTCTAATAGTCCCATCAATTAGTTAGATACTTAAAGAATAAGCTCGGGATCAAAATTAATTTTACTTTCGAGTAAAAATTTGAGTGAATTCTCAACACTCTCCTCAATTTTAAGAGAAAAGACCTCCAAAAATCCTCAATCGCCCCACTCTACCGCTGCTTCAGCATCATTCGAAAACGCAACGTTAGCCAGCGCTCGATACATAAACAAACGATGTTCACGCGCGACGAAACGTGTTGTTGCCAGGGGTCTTGCGCCCTGCATAGTCCACTAAATGGTGAATAAATCGCATTCCGTCGAATCAGATTACTGAGCTTTTCACATGCCACATCAAACATTATCAAAACTTTCTAAAACTATTCAAAAAGCCCCCGAAAGCTCTAGACACCCATACCTCCGCACGGTGCCTTGTCGATAGCGTACGTAAACAAATTAATGTTCGGCTATCCACCCACTACGCGTCATCAGCCGTCGACCAAATGAGCGTCGAGCATGGCTGCACGCTGATTGGGTTGAAGAGCTGTGAGCAAGCAGAATCAGGCTCATGAGTGCATGCGTGAACACAAGCAAGCTGTGGATGTTGCTCATATTTGTCTCACTTTTTTATAGTGCTTAAGAGGCCGGAGCGGACCCCCCTGACTCTGGCCACCTGAGGGTGAACCTGATATTGCAAATACAAATGAAAACATTTTGCCAATACAAAAGATGAAATAGGAGCTAGGTAGGGGCACCACTGCAATCGATGACCCCCCTCCTTGAAGATTGTCTAGATCCGCCACTGCCCAGGACCAACTATCTTGGAAGTTTGTACACCAGCCTGGGGTAATTTTGCATAATATAAATTCAATCCCTTAAAGGAAATAGTTTACCTTCAACATGGGTTTTGAACTGAGATAGTAGTTTTGTAGCCCGTGTTGAAAAAACCCTCACTGCAAGTTTTCTGGGCTGAAAGGGTCTCAGCCCGAATAATATTTGACTTTTTGTCGAAGATTGTTTGGGCTCACCATGCCTGGGCAGAGCTATACTGTGGGCCGCCACGCCTGGGCAGTGGCTATACAGTAATCTTACGCGACTATACATTCGAATCTGATTGGCTGAGCCACATTTGACGTTGCGGGGAGCACGCATATAGTTTTGATGAAATTAATAATTTACTTCCTTCTGTCCTGAATCGGCGCGATGCATGGCTATTTTTGACATTATGAAAAGAAGTTGTAATTGAAAATATAATCAGAAAAAAAAACAATCCAAGGTGAACTATTTCCTTTAAAAACGTCTAAGTTTTTTGAAAAACTACCTTTGAAATTTATACATTTCACTAGGTGCAAAAGATACCTGATGGCTATCTCAGTTTAAAACCAATGCAAAGGTGAAACATTTCCTTTGACTAAAACCCCGTAACCAAGCGGTGGTAAATTTAGAAAATGAATGGGGGGCCTAATGCTAACTTGATAGATTTAGCTCCCTTCTTATCATACGCAAACGCCATACGGCCCTAATGTTAAAATTTGGAAATCATTTGGGGCCCCCCCTCACCCCGCCCCCCCAATAGTTATCAAATCGACACCGGTGCCCCGTACACAGTGAGTTCAGCAACAGAAACGTGGAGCTGCATAAGCGGACGAAGGACAGCGCCACATTTTCCTCTGGTGGACAAAACGTAACAACTTAACTGCCTAAATCTACTGACAGATGTCGCTAGTAGTCAGACTCTGAGCGTGCGAGCGGCAACGTTGCCAACCACAGGTTCAATGTATTCAAAGACATAATCGATCGGACGCTTTTTGGAACTCGTGTCTTCGCCCTGCTTGCTCAATTAGAGAGCTAGGCGATAAATTTCCCCAGACATCCACTTTCTGCCGCAGGATTGCGTAAAGTGATAAAGGCCTACTCCACACTGTGCCCCTGAAATGATGTATCTAACTCGAACAATATAATCCTGGAAATTATGCATTCGTATATGTTTATATGTAAATAATAATACCATAAGCTTGTAGTCGTTTATACGTGCCTTACAGCGCCAGCTTTATCCCTCACCCTGGCGGGAAAATGTAGCAGTGCCAGCTTCCGAGGATTTCTGTGAGATGTCGCTGGCAGCACAGCAGTCAGCAGACAAGGACCTTCGTACTCCAGTGTGTCACTGCCGAAGCTACTGGAAGTGCTTTTTTTTGCTAGGCGAGAAGGTTAGGTGGACTGGTTACACCCATTCTGCAGCCATATGTGATGGCTGGCAAATGTTGCACCGATACTTACGAATAAGCTTCCGCTGAACCGACGAGAAACGTGTCTTCTTTTGATGACTGTCAATATCATCAACAATGATTTGAAATTTAAGGAAATATTCCCTTTTCCACAAGAAAATAGTGTTATTTATATTACTTGAAATTGACAGAGGAGACAAAATATATTATAAAATTTTTCCACATTTTTGCATTAAAATGACTATCAAAGATATTCAAAGTTAAAGTTGATAACGTTCCACACTTATAACGACCGGTACTGGCAAGTAGGTAGGTACTTACTACTTTGGTCACCATTAAACTGCGGGCTTTTCCCGTATTTCTGTTATACGCAATGGAGTGGGAAATATATTTTGCGTTCTGTTTACTGCGATGATATGCCCGCCGATGCTTCACAACTAACGGACATTGAATGCAAAGGTAACCAAATTAGCAGTTAACCGAAGCATATTTACGACGGCCATGTTCGAGGCTGCGACCCTCAATTTGTGAAAAATGTTTCTTTTAAACATAATGAGTTTCGTATAGTTTTTGTCTCTGGCTGTATATATCGCTATATAACACCATAATTGATATACCTAATCACAAAAATAAAATAAAATAAATCTGCAAAAAAATACAAACATTACAAAATCGCAATTTAATGGGCACTACCACTTTCGGACGATATCTCCCAAAACAGCTTAAAAATGCAACCGCTGTATTGTTTTAGACAAAACTATTCAAGAAGCATGCCAACATTTGAAATTGATTAACCAATTTCAAATGTTGACTTAATGTAACCTGGCCTTGACTTTATATGGTGCCAGGCTGGGAAAATAGCTGCCGCTATCAAATTATACGTGCAAAATAAATAATAAAACATGTGTCGCATGACTTTCGTAGATCTCTTGCAAATAGTGACCTTTTGTGACGTGATCTTGACCTTTGCTTACAAATTCACTTAAGCTGAAACGTGAGATGCATTATACCCTTTGTAGCAAATCAAACAAAGTTTCTGTTTCTGTATTCCTTTACACCACCAGCACCATCCTCATCCCGTTCGTTACGCCAGCCAACTGCCGCCGACGCATGCGGCTTAACCTCTGACACCCCACGCCGCACCCTCATCTCAACGCAGACCCAGGGCCGTGGCATCTGACACCAAACTGCGAGACGGCACGTACACGCAGCCGCGAACCACCGAGTCAGCTACGTATCCACAGCGCGCCACAGCACACATTTCAAATCTCAATACCCCCAGAGCAGAGCGCTTGCGACACATTAACCTTAACCATTCATCACCTGCTTCTAAGGAAGCATCATATACTATGACGCGAGTCTACCGCCGTAATCCTCCGTCAGCGGGCCGGCCGCCTTCAACGTCCGTTGCCCGCTGCGTGGACACTACGATGACCGTGCGCCCTCCCCAGGTCGGAATCGTCGTCCTCTCCCGTCGCATCGACTGGCCAGCTTCTGTAGCACCACGCCAGAAGCGTCTTAACATTTTCTAGCTTTACATCGTGTAACGTGTCCAGCGTTTCAGTGGCGGCTCAATGCTCAACACCTCCTCGAACTCCGGCTCCGGCCGCTTGCTCGATAGCCGGGCTGCCGACTCGATACTCCGCCAGACCGCAGCAATTATCACGCCATCGTCATCGTCCGTCTGGGTCCGGGCCGGTTGGGCACTACGGTGGGAGAGGCCCCGGAGTCTGCTGTCTCACTACGGTGACGCACATTCCTCACATGCCGTCGGCCTACCGTTCCGACCTTCTACCGTTGGGGAAGCCCACTTTGCGTAATTAATCCTCTCGTCGACGGTGTGTCGCATCGGCCCCTCGTCTTCGTACTACGCGTTTCCGACAGCGGTAACGACAACCCGGCTGGCGTGTGTCCGATGACGGCAGGCGCCCTTGGTCAGTTCCACACCCTCGGGAGAGGACGGGGCCATGCCCAGGGTCACTTCCGAACATGTCGGAAACACCCACGGATCGGAGCCGTGGCGCGTCGCTCCCAGTCTTTAGGCGTCGACATTGTACGATTAGCGTGCCTCGAGCGCGGTGCATCCTGTCGGGCGGCATACCTTTGATCGTGCGGTGATTTCGTTCCCGAGCCGTTACCGATACGGCTCCGTTGCCGCCCGGAACAGCCATTACTGTGTCCCAGCCCGCGCCGCGAAGGCAGCCAATCTCCCGTCCCCCGAAACTCAGTGGCGTTTATCGCGAGGTATCTCGGCCGGGGTCCTCTCTCCAAAAAATCCCTCCAACTGACCGACAATCTCGCTCGCCGACGACCGTCCGAGCTGACCGCCAAATGGCGTACGCGACGGACCGCAGTTCCCACTATAGTCAAGAACAGACGACTGCCGACGTGCGTCACGTCTATTGGCCAGGCGCTCCCATGTGCGCGAGACGTCGAGAGAGCGTGCCGCCATCGTCTGGCGCGGATCGATCGACTGGCACAACCTGAACAACCCCTGACAACATCGCGCACAGACCCGACTCGCCCTTGCGCGGTGCGAGTTCACGACGGGCGGTACCAGAAGGTGCGGCCTTACCCCCTGATGTCCGATGCTTCTCGTGAACCGTTCGGATCTCGTCTGCCGTGGCTGTCTATCTGACAGCGGCCACCGCTTGCCGGGGCCGGCGGGCCGGAGCCACTCCTTTGGCACGCGAGACAATGCGGTAGCACGATTTGGCTTGCGTTGGGCTAACCAGCGTCACCGCCACATCAGTTGTACTCAGCCACCAGCTGCCTGAACACTCCGACGCGCCGCCGGATAAGCATCTCTGACTGCGCCTTCGTGCGCAGCTGTGCTTTTCCCGATAGCGCGTCGGTGAGCCAACGCTGAACTTTGACGGAATCCGTTCGCAGCTGGATGCGACGGAACCCCCACGCCAACGCCATATTGATGCCGCTAACGGCCACGTCCAGCTCCGCCATATTGATGTGGCTGTCTACGTCGGCAGCTGGGCGCAACCATGCAGCGTCCTCGATGACAGCGTCCGTGTCGGGGTCCGTCAACACCACACCTCGTGCGATCGAGCTAGCGTCAGTCCAGACTACCACAGCGTCACCTTCGACGTTCCACTGGCCGCGCGCAGGGTCAGCCTCGGCCACCCGCCTGGCTACCTCGTCGATCTGCCGGCGCACAGCAGCGTCGTCAATGGGATCATCCCACCCGGCGGTCGCTGCGTTCGCTACCCGCTTCAACCACGCAACGGCCGGTCGCAACCATCCCGCGACGGGCACGTGCGAGACCAGCTGTCCCGCCCAGGCGAATACCGACCGTCGCGTGAGCTTGGCGGGTGGCTGCGCCGGTGTCCCTCCGTCTCGCCTCCACCGGAGCACGTTCTCAGCGTCCCTCCCCACGTGCAGTCCCAGCAGCCGCGCCCCGTCCGCAGCGCGTTCAGGGGCCTTGCAAACCAAGCCGAACCTGGCGAAGTGCTGCGCTACCTCCGCGGCCGACACACGGGTCTCTTCGACCAGCAAATCGTCCGCGTATAGCAGCACAGCAGCCTCCAGACCCGGCCCTTGGACCAGCACGTCGCGAACCACAGCGCGGCATGATCAGGGGAGCAACGCTGAGCCCGAATCCCAAGCCGAGTTAAGCCAATACCGCCGACCATGCAGACCACCGTCTGAAAGGGCATAGCTCAGCATCAACATTGAAAGCTGCAGAAATGCCCCTGGTCTCCGGTCGATGACGGCGATATTGTCACCCTGCGTTGGTGGCGCCGCCATCTGCGGAGCTGCTGCAGCACACGCTCGCACTCCGCAGTGTGCGGGCGGCAGGTGGCTCAGTTTCAGCTCGCGGGTAGTCCAGCACCGGCTCACCTTGTCCTTTGGCCGCATGGACTACCGCCATGAGTGGATCAGCCCCCGCGCCGGCCCGTGCTTCCCGCTCATTCGTAGGCTGCAACCACCCTTCTTTTATCCACAGCTCCAGCTCTGCATTGAATTTTCTCCCGTGCCGCCTCGGCATGGCGTACGCGCCACCGTCAGTTCCGCAAGACCCCGGGGCCCCTCGCCGTCCGCCCACCTTCCACCTTTACGTCCACACGCCGTCCGTGGAATCCGTTCGCCACAAAGTTCTGCGTTATCGATACACCGATCGCCCGGGACCTTAGCCTCCGCGCCGCACTCGTCCCCCGCCGTCTCGCCCCGTCTCCCCGACCGCACACCGCCCGTCCCATACACAGACGCCTCCCACGCTGTCACTCCCCAACCATTCCAGTAACACGCCATCCCACAACCGTCCTCAACCACTACGCGCGCGACGCCGCCCGACGGCCTGCGCTCCAACACACTTTGCTTTCCCCACAGCAGCGGCACCACACTACCCGGTTTGACCGCCGTCATGTTACTTCCCCCCGCTTTCTAACTCGCCGTGGGCACCACCCCCACGTACACAGATCACTCGTCTCGCACCCCGTGTCGACCAGCGCCGAACACTGTCGGCCGTTTTACTGCCACCGTCACTACTGCGGGGCTGCTCGGTCACCAGCGTTATAGCGCGCACCGGCGGAACAACTGGATGGTGATCGCTGTCCGCCGCGGCCGTTTGGGCACACCCGCGCGATGTGTCCGAGTCGGCCGCACAACCAACACCGCACGGGTCCACCAGGCTGATGTTGTCGTGTGGAAGTCGGTGGTTCTCCTTTCCCGCGTTGCTGAACCTTCCACTCCGAGCGCGCTGTCACTGCGGCGACCGGCGCCGCCACCACCGTTCTGGAGAGAGCCGATCTGGCCCTATCCAGAACTCGTTCCAGCGCGACGTCGGCGTCGTCGCAGCCGTCGCGTACCGCTGCCTGCACTGCTTCTGGGAGTCCATTTACAAAGAACAGTATCATTGTTCTTTCCGACAATCCTCCCATCAGCTCGGCCCAGCTGCTGAAGCGACGCTAGGTACACGTCGGCTGTTTCCACCGGGGCGCAGGCGGCCCGCCGCACCATCTCGCCTGCGCTGTGAAGGTGGTCCATGGCGAACGCTTCAACAATTTTCGCCTTCACCTGTCGGCAGATGGTAACCGCGTGGCCTCCGGCATCCGCGAAACCACACGTGCGAAAGCGCCGCCCCGCCAGGCGCGTCGGCAGTAACGCCGATTAAGCGGATACTCGACGGAGCGCCGCATAGCAGGAACTCGCCTGCCTCGAGCCAACTCCATCTATGTTGCCGGAACCGTCAAATTCGGAATGGAACGGGCCGTCGAAGGCCGGGGTGTCGTCTCTAGCTGCCTTCTTCCGCCGCCCGTCACCCGTGTCGCTCGCTGCAGCGGCACCACTCTCGCCACCTTCCACAATGTCCCACCATCTTAATGAAGCAATATAGCCGAAAATAGCTTGTAGAAATCAAGAACAAAGTTTCTGTTTCTGGATTCCTTTACACCACGAGCAACCATCCTCACTCCCGTCTCCGTTACCAGCCAACTCGCCGCCGACGCATGGCGGCTACCGTCTGACCACCGCCTCTTGTTCTCTTACACCCTCATCTCACGCAAAGACCCAGGGCCGTCATCTGACCAAACTGCTGAGACGGCACGTACACGCAGGCGAACCCACCGAGTCAGCTCGTAACCGCAACAGCGCGCACAGCACACATTCAAATCTCATACCACCAGAGCAGAGCGCTGCGACACATTAACATTAACACACCCTTGAGAGCACTTTGTGTGATAATAGGCTAGGCACAAAATTTAGAGCCATCAAGGCTTTTGATGGCTCAAATATATATATATACTTTGACCTTTGACCTGACTGTGAGCTGACATGTAACCTGATTTTGAAAATATCACGTATGCTTTAGATGCGTCTCAAAGCTTTCGATTGTCACCGTGTGCGGCTCGCTGTGTTTTTTTTTTTTTTTTTTTTTAGGAAGATAACGAGGGGCAAAATCTGCCTCCCCTAGTAAGGCGTAATCGGCTGAATACACCAGCGGCGGGGCGCGGGTTAACCCGCGCAGTGGCGGATCCATGATTTTCATTGAGGGGCTGCAGGCCCGAGGGCGCCATGTGTGTGTTTTTTTAGAGGTTTCAAGTCCAAAATCACGCAAATCCATGATACTGATTTTAAAGAGACTGCTATTTACTTTCTTTTGACGTTTTTTATTTGGCAATTTGCATCAAAAATCGATTTCTACGATTTTCAACACATTCATCGTAATGCTTTTTGGGCGTCGGGGTGCACTCCCCAGAGTTCAGGGCACCCTCCATGGGTTTGGGTCGCCATCCATGGGTCTCGGGGTCCCTGCGGCGCCCAGATTGTGCCTTCGGCACAGGAGCGCCAATTTCCATTGAGGGGGTCCCAGCCCCGGTGCCCCCTAGATCCACCCCTGAACCCGCCCCCACTTTATTTCTCAATAATTTGAAAATTATGGATATATTAATATATTATATATATATATAATATATATATATATAATATATATATAATATTATATATATATATATTGATGCATAATTTACAGTTAATTGATATAGTACTTTGGGAGATAATGACGTTTTATTGACGTCATGTCATGCAAAGTTTGAAGGAAAGCGATAAATGTTCGAAAACCCGTAGAAAGGTGAGTTTTGATAACAATTGCAAATTAAAACATTAAAATTACATTGGTGATTACATTGAAGATCACGCAAAAAAAAATGATTACATACATTTAAAATGGCTATCTCGGAATTTGAAAGTTTGGGTTTTGACTCCCAAAATTTCCAAAGCTAAAATTTGTACGTGAAAATGTGCACATTTGTGTGAAGTAATAAAAAATGAATTATACATTGCAGAAACAAATGAGGAAGATATCCAAACCAAAGTACATAGCAATATTTTTATTTTTGCCTGACTTTGGCTTTCAAGTAGATATAAGTAACTCATACATAATTAACTCATACATACATATTTAATTAATCATGACATAATTTTTTAAGTTGCGTTTTTTTTTTTTGCTCTTAGTGATCAGATACAGAACAATAAATGCCACTGTTGTAATTCTGAGACAAAACTGATCTAGAAATACGCCTCTTTATTTTGATTTATCGATTTCAAATTTTGACCTTTTGTTACATGACCTTGATCTTATGAGGTTAGGTTGTGAAAATGGCTGCTTCTATAACGTGTAAATAACCTATAAGACATATGTTGTGTGACTTTCGTATATATTTTGCTGTTTGTGACCTAACCTTGACCTGTGCTTACAATGTCAATTTTGCAATGCGGAAGATGCATCATAATTTACATCTTTGAGAGCGCTTTGTGCATACGTCATATTTTGTAAGCTATATACATATATTATATAAGCGCATATAGCCGCACGACCGGAAACCAAGCCAAGGGGAGGGGCACGCGGCCATGTCACCCCCCCCCCCGCCCTGAGCAAACACCAACTTACACTAGATAAAATTCGACGCTGCTGACGACCCAAATCCACCCTTCCCCCGTCAACAACATTTGAGCTGAGGAGTGAAATCGAAATGCCCCCTTACCCAGAACCGTTCCGTCGCCACTGCATTCAGCACAATACGAGTTTAGACAGAAGTAACTCATAGTCATAATCCACTGTCTTGTGTCTAGTCTGTTCATCCGAGTTATGGGGAGGACGTTTCTTCGCACTGTTCTGCCTTTACAGAACAAAGGCGCCAAATATTCTCCAAGATAAACATAACGTTTTACCAGAGCATTTTGTATGAGGTAATGAGAAATGCAAATGTCAGACACTGACCCGATTCAGCTCAGTAGGTTGTGAGTTGTGGCAACACCAAACATTCAGCTTCACAATCTATCCCACTGACAATTCATCGGCTATAGGTACCTACACCAGCTCGACGGAATTATATTGCATATGGTGTGTATCGATGTGGCAAGCGATACAGAACCTGCAGTCGGATCAATTATTTCGGTTCTACGTCGTTTTGCTCACACGCAGCATCAAATAAACCCCAACTTTGGTTCCAAAACGTGGTTGACAGAAATGCGCGAAATTGTGGCTGACACAAACCTGGCA
Source organism: Semibalanus balanoides (assembly GCA_014673585.1). Taxonomy (NCBI): domain Eukaryota; kingdom Metazoa; phylum Arthropoda; class Thecostraca; order Balanomorpha; family Balanidae; genus Semibalanus; species Semibalanus balanoides. The sequence continues at coordinate 13,046 of VOPJ01004481.1, forward strand.
ATGATTTTGCACACGAATTCCCAGGCTTACGCAACGGTCTAGCAAGTATTGCACCATCAAAGCACCGTTGTAGAATAGCCTCAATTCGGTCCCTTTTAGGGCCCAAATCGGCACTTTACGACAGTCAATAGTTCGTCAGTGCCCATCCTGTGTCCGACGACCTAAATTGCTACTATTTACGTGTTTGCATACGTTACGTTTAAATGAAATAGATCACCTTGAAAGTTGTCTTGCAATTTGGATATATGTGGTATTTTGACCTGCAACAAAGGAATATAACATTTGTTTGAACGATAGATGGTTGTCCAACAAACAAATGTACATGTTCCACTTTTTCTTCTTTATGGCCCCAAAAAACCTTCATGGCAATATATGATGTCATTCATATGACAGCTCAAATTTGAAAGTTATTAGGTACACAATAATAACGGACTAAAGACAAATAGTACACAAAATAGGACTTGTTTGAATTTATGAATCTTTTGATAAAATATATTGACTGACTACTTCACAATAATTATTGGTTTCTAGTAACCCAGCGTAGTTTCACGGTCACATTAAAATACACGCGAACATTAATGGTTACGGCTCGACTCAAGAGCGTAGTAACGTGACGAAAAGTGAGGGAGCCAGCAAAACATCGATCTCGTCTTGAGGGGAACTCATCCTCCTACGCAGGATTTCTATGCTGCAGAGTTGAGTTTCTTTCGCTTTCGCGAATCTATTGCGCTATTGAATTTATATAACGAAGTAAAATGGATGATTTTAGTACACAAAATGGATACAAGGTGAGTGGCCATGGAACACGCGGCCCTGCGTTCTTACGCCTATACAGTCGAGTTACTCTAGTTACGGCTAGTTTGCGGCGAAATCTGCATATGACCAGTGACGTATTTAGAAATCCGCCAAGGGGGCAAGCCCTCAAGGGGCGCCAAACCCACTCATGAGGGCGCCGTCTGCGAACAAATTTGCTGAGGGGGGAGGGGGTAGGCTCCGATAAATTTCCGAGGGCGCCCATTATTTTTTATTTTGGTACTTGTCCCTCCAAAATATCCTTCAAAGGCGCCCTCCCAAACCCCGAAGGCGCCCTACGATACATCTCCGAGGGCACCCTCTCAAATAGCTCGAGAGACACCCTCTGTCAGACCAGAGGCTGACAGAGGGCCTCACACTCAGCAAATGACGCCTTTGGAGGTATGTAGGGAGGGCGCCCTCGGGCCTCGGAAATATGTATCTGAGGGCGATTTTGGACTATGTGAGAAGGCACCTTCAAAGGTGAATTACATCGGTGGGCCTTGGAGGTATGTAGGAATGCGTCTTCAGAGATGTATTGGAGGGCGCCTTTATACGCCTTCTCGTATAGGTATCGGAGAACACCACCGAAAGTGTATTCGAGGACGCCTTTGAAGGTATGTGGGAGCCTGAGGGCGCCATCGGAGACGTATCGGAGGGCGTCTTTGGAGCCTGCAGAGTGTATAATTTTGGGAGAACGTTTTCAAAAGTGCCTGGGGGCGCTTGGGGAGATATGTAGGAGGGCGCCCTCATATTGGTATCGGATGGCACCTTGGGATGTGTATGGGAGGGCGCCTTTGGAGGTATGTTTGAAATTTTAGTATCTCCAACTTTAAATTGAACCACTGTAGGCATAATAATAAGCTACAAAAGTAATAAAAAATAGTTAAATCGACAAAATCAAACCAAAAAAAAATTAACTTTTTAGTTCCGATCGGTTTTGGCCAGTTGTGGCCAGTTTCGGCCAGTTTTGCCCCCACTTTCTCCCGGGAAAAACGGTTAAAAACCTAGTTTAGCCACTGGCCCAGCAACCATTTTGCCCCGGCAAAAATGCCAACTGACCACCAACGGGGAGTAACCCCCCTGTCAGCCGTAAGCCCGTGGATACCAGCAACTTGTGACTGTGCAACGGCTCAAGCGGGGAGCCAACTTCCCCCTGTTCAGCGGTAGCGGCAGCCACTGACCAGCGCCAGCGGTGACGTGACCCTCCTGTTCATCGCGTGAGGGCACGAGGGATCATCCACATGCACGCACCAGCGGAGTACTCCCCCTGTTCACCGGTAGCTGGTATACAACTCGGAGACCACACTTCTAAGTCGGAGTACTCCCCCTGTCAGCGGTAGACGGTGATATCCTATACATGACCGAACAGGTAACAGCGGAGTACTCCCTCTCGTTACAGCGCAGCGGAGAGCACGCGAACGTTGCTACCTGGACTGACACACAGCGGGAAGTACTCCCCCTTATTCAGGGTAGCTTGGATACCGACTGAACCCACCAGGCGGAGGGAGTATACTGCACCCCCTTGTTCAGTCGGTAGCGGGATAACCGACGGACCGAGCGCGCAGCGGGATACCTCCCTGTCAGCAGTAGCCAGTGGATACACGAACCACCGAGCGCGGGGAGTACTCCCCCTGGTTTCAGCGGCAGCGGGAACCACTGACCACCAGGCGGGAGGGTACTTTCCCCTGTTCAATCGGTACGATACCACTGACACCAACCACGGGAAGACCCCCCTGTTCAGACGGTAGCGGGATACCACTGAACCCACCAGCGGGAAGTACTTCCCCCTGTTCAGCGCAGCGGGATACCGATTGACCACCAGCGGGATACTTCCACCTGTTTTCAGCTGTAGCGGGATACAGCTGACCACCAACGGAGTACTCCCCCTGTTCAGTCGGAGCCTTCTTATTTCTTGTTGAGAAGGGTACATTTTGTACATATTAACGCTTATATGAAGTACAGATGATGATATTTAAAATATATTTTAGAGATCCCACCACCGACAGGGATAGTGAGTTTGTAATAAATTAATTAAATTAAAACCATTTAATTACAAATCATTATCGCACTTGACTCATGGACTGCATATCTGATGATCTTTACCACAGCACTCCCAGATGCTTAAATTACAATACAACACATCGCCATCACAACCAAAGCTACAAGGCAATGATACAACGTATCATCCTGGGGGCGCTTGGGGAGATAAATTAGGAGGGCGCCCTCATATTTGGTATCGGATGGCACTTGGGATGTGGTTATGGGAGGGCGCTTGGAGGTAGTTTGAGGCGCCTTCATGAAAGTTTTATCGAAGGGCGCCTTTGAAGGCATGTTTGGGAAAACGTAGAGTTGTAGGAGTATGCCTTTTGAAAGCTATGTGGGAGGGCGCCTCTGGAAGCATTTGGGAGGGCGCTTTGAAGGTATTGTGAAGGCGCCTCCAGGTATACGGAGCACGCGCCTTTCATTCAGTGAATACGCGCTATATTCAGCCGGAGCGCGCCTCACATTCAGCGATGGGCGCCTTCGGCGCCCTTCACTGAATGTGAGGCGCATTTCATGCCTTCGGTGCATGAGGGCGCCTTCAGCGCCCAAGGGGGAGGGGGCATGGTGTGGTGACCCCCCTAAGTACGTCCCTGCATATGACGCAAATCTGACATCAACGGGTATGACGTCATAATACAGACGAACTTGCGCAGACTCGAAACTGAACTTTAATTTAGGTTCTGTGACAAAATTACTTGGCGTATTGAAAATATGTTTTAACTCACTTTAACATGTTAAATGTCAACACATGCTCTAACGTCGCGAATTACCATCCTATTTACGTGCCGTGAGACCAGTGACGCCCAGTTGAACAACACGAGTTGGCAGGTTAGCATAAAGCAGCTGCTGTGCCGGGGCTGGTATGGCGGCGTTGTCGCGGTGCTCATCAACTGCTCTGCCGAAACACCGCTGCCGTCAATGAGAGGCGACCCCGAGGGAAATCACCAATCGACCCGTAGACAAAAGCCTATACCGGGCGAAACATCCGACCCGAGTCATCGCCACGCCGGTGATATTCGGTGCCATTCATTGGCGCGGTGAGCAGATGTGTGGTGATTTTGCTAGTCTGATCTCGTGCGGCGATTTGAGGCCCCACCGGGCATCAGAGTTGTTCAGATCACAATCAAAATTGGTATTGATGGTTGCCATTCGGTCCTGGTGACAAAGTCAGCTCGGGCAGTTTCACAACCCCGTGAATCATTAGCTTTAACTATATGAAATTGAGAACAACAGCTGAGCTTCTAGGGTGGGCTCCATGAATGGCTCGCGAAACTGGTCTAAAACGGAACAAGTATCTCGCCAACACATTTGTGTCTATTATTTGCGATGGAATATGTCTGGCGGCTAGCATGGGCCATCTCAGGCCTGACATGGACCCTCCCAGGCCTGGTGGCTGGCATGGGCCCTCTTAGGCCTGGAATGGACCCTCTCACGCCTGGAAAATGGGCCCTCTCAGATCTGAATTTTGACCTTCTGAAATTTGTTTATTGAGCTATCGCAATTCGTCGGATATTTATGGAGACTGCCCCTCCCCTCCCCCACCCTGTGACGGGCCCGCCGACCGGATGCACCTGTAAAAAAATGCTGGTTACGCCCGTGATGCCGGATGACATGGACAAAATAGCGTCATAATAAATCCTTAAATATACCACTGTCTATTCAATAAATTTATGTACCGATGAATTAGTTTACTGACGTAGAGGCCGAGACGAAAATCGTATATTTGCTTTAATGTTACGGATCACTCGGTACTGAAAACCCGCCGTCAACTAGCTTCTGGTACATTCATCATGTTTGCAGTTGTCTTGGAAATGAGGCGGAGAGTTGAGCTACAGCGCAGACAAAGAAAGGGTAGCGTGTGTTCAGCGGTACACTGCAGCGCTGCTCCGTCATTCATTCACATCAACACGACCGGAAATGAAAAGGAGACAGTCTCCGCCTGATAATGAACGAACGAAATTCACCCGGCGCGCTCACGATGACTGACGCAATAAACAACTTCCACAGCAAGATATCTAAACGGCATAATGCGTTTTCACTATTATTCACTTCACCCACTCACTCACTCACTTCACTCATCACTTTACGAGACATATCACGTTTTTTTATCAGTCAGAGCCACGGAAACGCGTGACTAACTTCAGACTGCGGGGTTCTGGCAATGTTATCCACATTAACAAATGCATACTTATTACTTTTCAAAAAGACAGAAAGGTGTTTTGCGACTGAAATTTTGGAATCGCACAAGTTTGTCAGTATATGTCCGTGAACAGGGCCTCCTCCGTGAACTGTTTTTCATTGTCCTGATTTCGTTTCGCCAAAGGCTGCACGTGCAGGCGCAGATACAAGGGGGGCGATGGGGGCGATAGTCCCTTGGCCGATTTCGAGACAGTAAAATTTATATGTATACATAAATACAAAAAGCGCAAAGGGAGTCTCCTCAAAATGAAGTGGGTCAAATCCGGGGAGTTTGGTAATTTTTGGGGTAGATATTAGGGGGCTACCGATTTGAGATTTTCTGGGCCATTCCTATTCATTTTCAGCTAATGGGGCCCCTGACGGGCACAGGGCCCTTGACGGGTACCGGGGGCCTTCTGTCTTGTACAGTTCCTCCTCTATTGAGTCCATCCCTTAAACAACGTCTATTTGACTGTCTGATTTTGTCAGACAGTCAAATGGACTGTATGGACTGTTTAGTAACTGTATTATTGTACTTAATAATTACGCCCTGTTGCCTGTATGTTGTTGTATATAAGAAGTGCCGACAGGAGAGAAAAGGGGGCAACTCCCCCCTACGGGTTACAAGGGGCCTACCGAGATTCGCACAGATATCATTTACAATTAGCTAAATGGCTTTAAAAAAGCCACAGAGAAGCCCACAAACCAGGCGAGGGGTTACTCTGGTGCATGTAAAGGGCCTTCAGAGACACTGAAGGGCTTCTCAGAAGCACTGAAGGGCTTCGAAGCCAATCCAGGGGCCTCTTTGGCATGTCCAGGGGCCAATGGAACCCATCCAGCATCCCCCCATGCCCAGGGGTCTCTCGAGCATGTCCACTGTCCAGGGGCCAATGTAGCCCACTTAGAGGCCCCAAAAAACTGTCCAAAGGCCTCTTGCGCATGTCCATTGTCCAGGGGCCTATTAGAGTCTGTTCAGGGCAGACATGGTCTGCTCGGATTTCAGACACCTCAAATTTGGAGTCAAGATTCTGACTACGATAACGGCGATGCAGCACTAATATGCGTTGCGGCTTTACTTAGGCCCTTCAACGGTTAATGCATTTGTCTATGGAATAAAACACAAATTTGTTGCGCGCTCTGCGGCGCAATTTAATTACAATTTCTAGTACATATTGGTTCACAAATCTTGCCATTTCTCGGCGTATTTATGTGTTCTTTTGCTACTTTCCTGTATGATTGGGCAAAATAGTTCACTTAAGCACTTTTTTACAGCATTTTAAACTCACAATGACATTTTTAGAGGTCAGCACCATACGCAATGCGAAGCATTGATGATAATTCATAATTTATACCCAGGGCATACGAGAAAAGAAAAAAATCGCGCCGCTCCGCGGCGCAATCGATTTAGAAGTTCCAGGTTTCGATTTAGAAGTTCCTGAGCCTAAACAGATATTCGAAATTGGTATAGCTGATTCAAAATTGGTGTCGCTGGTTACAAAGTTGATAGGCAGTATGCTAACTCAAGCTGCTAAAGTTGGTATGACATCATTCATAGACCTTGTCTTAGTTGCATTCCAATCTCCAGCCCTATAACGTGCCTTTTCATCGTAACGTGCCCCTTTCATCGTTTAGTTGCCCTTTCAACGCTTGGGAAAGGGACCCTTTCAACGATCAAGAAGGGCCCTTTTGAGGCGTCATCCCCCCATGCCCGTACGAAATCCTGGCTACGTGCCTGGTGCAGAGGCCTCTCTGAGGGTTCTGATGGTCCTGGTCCAATCCAGCTCATCAAAAGTTGAAGAAGAAAAAGGGGGACCTCACAAAATAAGTGGCCGAAATGCGTACATTTCTTTCTTCACATCCATGGGTGTTGTCTTGGGGCGGGGCTCCATGACATTGACTGGCTTGCCACCCTTCCTCTGAAGTTTTAGCTACGCCCCTGTTGTATATTCATTCACATTTACTGCTGATACAGGGTATTTTAGTTCCAAGTGAGGTCAATCTCAGGAATAAAATATTATAAATAAATAAAACGTTGAAAATGAACCCCACTGGAACTAAAATGGCACAAAGCTGGGGAGTTTTGGCATTTTCGGGCAGGTAGATGCCCTTCTATTTGCAATAGCCCCCCCCCCCTCTTGGCGATTTTCTGAACCCGCCCCTGTGTACGTGTATGGTGAAACATTCTCCCTTCGTTCGCCTCTGCCTCTGGAAACCACCGTTCAGGGCGGGTATCTCGGCCTCCTCAGCATGCGGCGATGAATGGCTCGGCGGCGACGACGGCCGGCATCAGCGTCTGAAGCGGCGCGCCGCAATAGCCGTCACGGCTGGCTGCGGCAATCTATGGCGCGCTGTGATCGGTGCTGCGGCGCCAGAATCGCCGCCGATTAGAGCAGCCTCTCGCCGNCAGTCACCAGTCATCTGCATCCGACTGAACACAGTCACCAGTCACCTGCACCCGACTGAACACAGTCACCAGTCACCTGCACTGGACTGAACACAGTCACCAGTCATCCGACGGGTTCTATCCGACGGGTTCTATTCACGGACGAGTCTTCATTTGAACTCTTGCACCCTCCCAACCGGCAAAATGACCAAATTCCATCCCGCCGTTCACCATGTCGACAGCCTGGCAGCCGGCCGACACAGACTGCTCTTTGAACATTATGGACACCTGGTCCGCGCGCACTGGGTACCAATCCGGAAATGACCCCGGCCATCCTCCCGGTGGGCCGGATCACGTCGGTCAGTGGGTTATGTGACCAGGCCTTGCAACGAAGCCCTTAGGGCCAATCCTGGCGAAATTCCATTCGCAATGCGCACAACTGGGGGAAATGGAACTCGTGGAAGGGTGTGCCATCAATTGTAGGATACCCTGTATTATGTGCTATCCAACACCATATTTTGCTTGTTTCTGCATTGACTGATTTCCGAGATGCTAGGGTAGCGGGTATCCGTCCCCTTCGGTTCGAAATTGTCGGAGACTCTCGTCGTTGCCAGTGTTTGTATTTAACGGTTTTGGCATTCTCCATCAAAAGCAATGTTTGTCCGGAGTGCCGCATCAACATGCTAGAGGGGACACACAGTTATAATTAAACACAATCTACATAGAATATCACACACACACACACACACACACACACACACACACACACACACACACACACACACACACACACACACACACACACACACACACACACACACACACACACACACACACACACACGTCGACGAGATCCACAGTCGCGCTGCATTATGACCAAATAATATCCGCTGCAAATAGCACACTCAGTTTCGGTCGTAACACTTCTGATGGCTGACGGCGTCACACACCAACGAAGCCAGCAGCACATCAGCCAACAGAGTTCAAGGTCAGAGTTCAAGGTCAGAGGCCTGTGCATGGCCCTGCGGTTGCCCGCGGCTCGGTGGTCAGCAGTGGTTGGTATGCGGAGGGGGCAACTAAAAGTGGGGATGGGTGAAATGCATGACCAGGTTGACTAAAGTATAATAAACCCCACTTTAAACAAAGATTACAGCTCGGTAGCAGCAAAAGGGAGTTGTTTTATCGTGACCTTTATTTCGGATCGAGCTAACATTGGCACAGTGTTCAGGTACAGCAGATATAGCCCTGTGTCCAGGAACAGTCCAGTGCAGGTAACTGGTGACTGTGTTCAGTCTGGTTCAGGTAACTATACTTGGTCCAGTTACGCCTCGCCATGGCGAACTCCAGCATCCTGCGCTTCTGCGACTCCGTCAGCCTTGGCTGGAGGCGGGGTTTGATGGATTTTAGCCTCAGGGATTTCCTCAGGTTTCTATGCACCGTCGACTTGGATAGTATAGATACCCGGTGACAGCTGACCTTCAGCGTCCGCGCCAGTTTTCTTGTTGACTGGCCTCTTTTCAGCGCCGACTCGGATTTTACAATTTCGGCCACTGGGATGACAGAGCTCTTCCTCCCGCAGCCCCGTTCGGTTCTCCAGGGTCTGTCCACCTCTGTCGTGCGGGACAGCCAGCGGCAGATGGTGGCGACGAGTGACGCCCAGATTCTCGGCAACCTGACCATGGGTCGTCCCGCCGTTCAACATGCCGACAGCCTGGCAGCGGGCCGACAAAGACTGGGATTTGACCATGCTGGACACCTGGTCCGCGCACACTGGGTGCCAATCCGGAAATGACCCGGCCTCCCTCCCGGCGGGCTGGGTCACGTCGATCAGCGGGTCACATGACCAATTAACTCGCAACGAAGCCCTGAGGGCCAATCCTGGCGAAATTCCATTCGCAGTGCGCCCAACTGGGAAATATAGCTCGTGGAAAGGGTGTGACTTCAACCGGTATGCTTGTGGGACACCCGGTATGCTCATGGAAGTATTGGGGGGACATTCAAAAAGCACCAAGATTCATAAAGGCTTGCATTGACCAGGATTCATAAAAGCCTTGAGTTTGAAAGACCTCAGGATTCATATTGGCCAGAGGATGAAAAGACCAGTGTGCCCAAAAATGTCCTAATAATAATGATTTATACAGGCCAGAGCTTGTGTGGTCAAAGGTTGAAAAGTATGGGGGTTGTATTGGCCAGAGCTGGAAAGGGCCTATGCGTGGGGTGGCGTTAAGACGTCCCTTAATATTTTCCGAGGATAGCGAAAAACAGCGGCGTGTGGTGCTGCTGTATTCCGCATAGCTGTTTGGGCATTAATTATCCCAATTGTGTGATATTCTTTATCTCCGGTCAACTCAGGTCAGGTCACCAGGCCAATTCACGTAACCCCACCTCCAACCCAGTTTGCGGTCGAACCATAATCACAGTTTGTGTCGATTAGTTTCAAACTTGAGAAAGTGGGGGAAGTGGACTCCCGGGTCCTGCTCGAGTCGTTTCCGCTGCACGTGCCGCCTCGATCGACCCGCACCGTCTCTCTTTTTACCGTACCTCGAGCACGGGTAAGAACTGTGGACTCAGGGAAGTTCTGCTGGCTCTGTAGAGCAATTAATGCCTTTTTAGACAGTGCTGTTAAAGGGAATAGTTCACCTTGAAAAAAACGAGAAAGCTCAGAATGATGAAGAAGAAGCAATAATTAAGTATCAAATATTACTAGTAAGTAAAGAAACCTATATTTACGCGGAAAAAGCAAATTAAAATGTCAATTATTTGGTGATAATTCATATTTTTTTTCCTCAAAGTAATGCTAAATCAGCTGGCTGAGAAGCACGCAACGTCATCGATTTTAGTGAGGGATCGCGTCGTATACATGGTGGTACTTGCCCAAGTACTTGTTGAAGATGCCGGAAAATACAACGCCTTTGAAAACCATCAACAGTAACTTGCTTTAAGTAGTATTCGTCACTATTAGATTTCCTATGAAAGTGTAGTGTCCGCCATCGTCGCTCACTGTCGTGCTATGGAACGTCCCGTCTGGATTATGTGTCACAAAGGCCATCACGTCTACACTCACTGGCGTACCGGTCTCGGCCTCGCCGGTCGGCTCCTATCACTCAGGCGGGCCGAACTGCGCCGCGGGCGGCCAATCAAACAGCGGCAGCGCGTTACTGTTACGAGGTGGGGTTCGGTGAGTGGGGGACCTGGGAGGGGACGATCAACAAATTTGTACGCGAAGCCTGGAACATTTCAAGGCTCAGCGCTGAACGCTACGCATACGCTACAGAACGTTTGTTTATATAAAAGTTTTATAGAATATGTTTAAACATCAAAATCACTATGGCATAGCAATTACCTGACAAAGTTCATTCTTGCAATAAAAAGAATGAGTACTGACAGTTGAAACAGTATGGTTGTCCAGCACTTAAACTTCCCCAAGTCTTACGTCATCCGTGAGTCATAACATTACGTCATCTCAGCCAAAAATCAGCCAATCAGTGGGGATTGAGTTAACCGGGTATACCGGCCCCGACTTTTAGGACTGAATATTAAATAATTAAGAGGTTTCTTGAAAATTGTGAAAGCGTCACAAGTCATTTTCGACTGCGCCACAATTTGGCTATCTCAACTCAAACCCTATGTTAAAGGTTAACTATTTCCCTTTAAAGGGAGTATGCTACTCACATTGGTCATTGAAGTTGTAACACTAGTCTGTATAACAGATTTTTCTGAATTAGCCATATACTTCATTTCCCCAGATTCACTTAGTTGCTGAGTATTTCAAGGTCCGCCAATCACATACTGGAAGTACTTAATTTATCGATGGTCCCGCCAGAGAGCTTCCGCTACTAGAAGCATTTGCTCTTAAATTACAACGCTAGCATAAATTGTTAGCTCTGGCCAAAAGAAAACAACTCGTGAGCACTGATAACAGCTGCGAACACGATTTCAATCACTTGTAAACAAACCTATACATTGCTTCATAAAGGTTTGTTTATCGTCTTTAAGTGCGCCATTATAGGTAACATCTTTGCTACTCTTATTGTGACGATCGTTTATGAGTTTTTAAAAACAAAACAAATGCAAAACAGAATATAAGTAAAAATTCAACTAAAGGGGCTCCAGAACGTGAATTTATAGTAACCAATAATCAAAGCAATAGCTTCTTACCGTAAGAAAAATATATTTGACATTTCAAAAGTGTAGGCACACTCCCTTTAACGCAGACATAACTGTTTTGAACATTTTTTAATTACAGTTTTGGAGCTTTTTTAAAAAGGTGTTTAAGTACGTTTTAACCCTGTAATCTGTCACTGTAGACTTTAGGCTGTGTGATGATGTAATATATCTGCTGTGTGGTGTATTTATTGTTTATCTTATCTTCATAACTTCGCTTGCTAGTGGAGTAGAGCTCTGTTGGCGATTAACGATTTTTTCAACAAAATTTAATAAGGTCACAAGCACTTACAATTCGTTGATCTCGGATTTGTGATATCGTGACCTGATTTGATATCGTCAATTTTGTGACGTCCCGTTGTCGATATGGAATATTCAAATATGTCATATTCTGAGGATACACATGATATCAATCATACCAAATCGCTCTGGATCATGTAATCATAGGCCATTATTGGTGATACAGGTGTAATTTCTGTAGAGTGACTCCTATTTGGTCAGCCGAGGTCGTCCAAGGTAGAGTTTGTTGTCAATAACTATCGAAAGAATGAAGATAGATTAATGAAACTGGTAATTATGTGTTTGTCTCGTCGAGGCACGTCTCCTTATATGCAACAAGATCAACTTGGGTCAGCACTTGATCTTGACAAGAGATCGAATTTCTAAGTTGATCTATTTTTTAAGTGGTAAATAATGTTGCATACTGTGGGTAATTGATACCCGAACAGCTATGCCAAAAACGGTGGCGCTTCGCACCGATGTTTTACGTTATCCTCGAAAAACCTTAGGGGGTCCTAACGCTCTCCAGCACGGTGTGGGTTAACGTAAAGTGGTAACATGTGAAGGGATGGACACTCCTGTCCACTCTTTAAAGGGTAGTGGAACTTCAAAAGTAAAACGATTTGAAGTGAGACACGAGGTACGCATAAAACTTTATGTAGTTCATTTACTGCTTGAGTAAGACGAGTCAAACTATTACAATATGATAGAGAAGAAGGTAATCATTCTTCACCATAAATATCGAAATACAGCATTTTATCAAAGCTTATCAACTATTGACAAAAAATACCACCAAATTTGGTGAGGAGGATAAATGCCCCCCCCCCTCACACACACACACACACAACACACAAACTCGAATACTAAATAAACTTAAAGAAAGCGAAAAAAAACGTTTGAAGGCTCTCGACAGTCTTTTTTCTGAGGTCAATCATGAGATCACCGGAGGTTATCAAAAGTCAAATTTGCTAAGTACTTGCTCCAGTCTCCAGAACCCAGATATATTCGGAGAAACTATTAGCTAACAAGAACAAACGAAACATTAGCAATCAAAGTTCAATTACAATTAAATCACTGAGATTGCCATTAATTTGTATATCAGCATACATTTTACGCACCAGATGGTCATACAAATCCCGATGGCATTGGCTTCAAAAGGTTCAATGACTACATGCTCCGTTCCACTCAAGAGCAGCAATTAATTTTTAACACCTTGTGTTAGTCTCGTCAAGACGTTACAAACATATTAATGGTGACAGGGTTAGGCCAACTTTAACATTTGACGTCAGACAAAGTCATTTGATGATCCAGGTATGATATGTTGCATATGACGAGACGTGACTCGACGAGACAGAGTGGTGTCGTCTCAGTCTGTATTATATCGAGGGTTGTTGGCAAAAAAAGTGCTGCAGATCTCAGATGACCTCATAGGACTTTGCAAAGATCACTGAGCAGCAATTGCTCCTGGGTTATCAAGAATGAGCTAAATTAACATGATTCTGAATTAATTGAGTTGATATATATTGCATAATATTTTAATATGAAACATTCCTTTATTTTCCTACTGACTTATAATTGGCAGGTAGCAGAGTTGACCTAATTAGGTCACAAAGTTAATCTGACCTTAGTTCACAAAGATAATCTAACCCTAGGTCACCGATTAAAAAAAAAATGAGATAACCGGATCAGTAGATACTTGTTGCCATATGCAATCCTGTAAGTTTGGAATATCTCGGACAATTACTGTGGCTTTGGCTCGACCACAAAATGTTTTTAGAAGGTCAATTGACGTAAACTGGCGACCAGACCTATGCTGATTTGATATCAAGACCTTTAAGCAATGTGAGTAATTGATGCCCAAAGAGCTGCGTCAAATTTGGCGGCGTCGTGCTTCGCCGTTTTTCTTCTATATTGTCGTAAAATATCAAGGGGATTGAAATGCTTCTTATCAGGGTAAAGTTTTTAAGTCGATACTCATCAGATTAAATAAGTGTATGAACTCACTCAGGCTAATTAAAGTCAAAATGTGTCAGCGTTCGAGTTCCCTTTCCATCGCTTTTGTTCCATACACAATCATAGATATTTAAAGGGAGTAAACATGAAATGAGAGACTGTTAACAGTAACTTCCTTGCTTTTCGCAAACACAAGCGTCAAAAAGTGCAACATGCACGGACAGTTTCTGAAAAAGTCCTTAACTACATCTATCGTGGGGGCATGACGGCAAACTTACATGTGAATATCTTGCTAATGCAAGCGATTATCCTAGCGGTGGATGATGGAACTAAAGCTGTTCAAGCCTATCCCCTAGATGTCGGGACTTCTATTGCTTCATGGGCAAGGTCTGTTCACACTGCTACGCTGTTACCATGGACGTCAGCACGAGGGGGTGGGGGCAGGCGGGGTGACTTGCTATCAACCATCGACTGGTGATTCATTGAGATGGATAAAGATCTAAGGTGATTTTAGGATCGTAAGAAATTGAGCAGCCTGCAGCCTTATGATAAAGTTAACCCACCATTGGCTAGGGGAGGGGACCCATATAACACAGACACATGGCAACCACATGGCAATCATGAGGGCTGCCCACCTTTCCCACATGGTGCCAACATGGTTTTGGAAGAGGTTTCACATGGTTACCATATGGACTGGCACCCCATCCTTCAACTCCTCCTCAAACCACAGGGCCCCATATGGGAATCCCACGTCATCCCCTGTTAGCTCGTGCGCCATCCTCTAGCTCACATAGGACCTGACTGCAATCACAGTGTGCAATCCTATGCCCTGCTGAGGCCCACGCTAGTCCTATCTATAAGCACATTGGTAACCACATAGATGTTTATGTGGGAGAGCGGAATACGCCCCACCCCCTGAGGGATTTCGCATAGCTAAAAAATGGATAGCATTCTTAACATGAACGTCAGGTAAGCACCTTCTTCTACATCAATTTGACGTCTTCTGTGCATTTTTTATAAATGTCTTAATAGCATTTATAAAGCAAAATGCAATTCAAAAACGTCAAATGATAGCAAATGCCAAGGGCTAAAAAACATATTTTTTTACTTCATCATTTAACAAAACGATTTTTTGGGGGGCAATGCCCTTAAAATCAACACTTTTCAATATTTCTTAAAAATGTGTGAGAACCACATATGTATGTATGTATGTATGTATGTATGTATTGGTTCATATAATCGCCATAAATATAATTCCGTCCAGTATGGTTCTATAATAGAAAAAACAGCCCTGGACCATTGGCATCACCAGACATTTGAAGTTGGAGAGGAAATCTTATGGCAGATGTTTGCGTCCTAAAAACGTTTTTTGCTAGGAATAAATCAATCAGATTTTGCCAAAAAATTATTGGTGTTGAAATGGGCCTCCAATTTCATCAACCTGCCCCATTTTTTCGGTCAAATTTAGCCGGTTTCAGGCGAATCGGGGGAGGGGGGCTTAAGCCCCTGCCGCCCATAGAGATCATATATACATATGGTCTCTATGCTGATGCTGATGCTGATGTATATATGATCTCTATGCTGCCGCCCACTTGGATCCGCTAGAGTACTGGCACAAAGAGTGAAGACCCCCTTTTGGGTCAGGTTTTAATGATGCCGTTAGTTTTGCAATGCAAGGCATATTTGATGGAGTAAAAGGTATCCAAAGACGAGAAAAGCTCAAATTCACATCCACAGCTATTCCATAAAGAGGTTTTCTCAAAGATTAAGAGTTGGGCACAAAATGAGGTCAGGGGCGCAGCCAAAGGGCAGAAGGGGCACGTGCACCCTCCAATGGGCCGACTTAGAAAAAAAATCGGCGACGTCCCTGTTTGCGACTATTTAGGGGCTCTGCAAAATATAGTTGCCTTAATCCGGGTTAATATTGTTTTCGCGACATTTCTTTCGGGGTGTGAGGGGCTTTGCCAATGGGGGCCCCTGGGGATTCCGTGCCCCCTTGTCGAAGGTCTGACTGCGCCCCTGGATGAGGTATAAGGTGGCCAAAGAAAACGGATGCGCTTCACCTCACTGTTTTTCGTCATCGCTGAAAAATCTTGCAGATGTGCAAACCATAGCCATAGGAACGGGGGAGGGGCAGGGGCAGTTGGAGAAAGAGAGGGCAGGTGGAGAAGCTGTCATCCACTCAATAAATTTTTGAAAAAGTATATTGTTTTACCCAATCCCCCCCCTACAACAAATTTATGTAAACACTATATATATATATATATATATATATATATATATATATGATATATATATATATATATAAATATACATATACATATAAATATGTATATATATATATACCACCAAACGATCAGAAAGAGCGAAACTGTCAAGGCGAATAAATTCGATCGCCTTCTGTTTGAGAACGGGGGACTAGTCTTCTGGAGCAAACATCCCAGACGACCAGACACTTCAGCCACGACCGTTATCAATCTCACCAGCCGACCTCTCACTGTGGAAGAGACGAGTGTTCTCCAGCTTGGATCGAAGTTTGGACTAGCTCCTAGCAAACCACCAGCCCTGGAGCTAGCATTGAAAAGTCAGGTGGCATCAGACATCGCTATCAAAGGATCAGACCACAAAGGTGTAACCAGTGATGACGTCACAACATTCTTGAACAAAGCGGAGACGATCCTCACACATGCCGTCAATCAACAACAACCAAGACCACCACGATCTATCACGCAGGCTCTGAAGTCACTGGCCAAGGATGATTCCATGGTGGTTGTTCCAGCGGACAAAGCCAAGGCCCTTTTAGTGATCGAGAGAGCAGACTACACCGCTGCACTGCTTCGTTCCCTTCAATCACCAATCTACGAAGAAGTGGCATTCGATCCAGCTGAAGTTTTCGCAGGAAAGTTCAATGACCACCTTCTCACTGCGATGGTGGGCCCAGCTGTCCGTGGTAAACGCCGTGACCAGGTGCTGAAGCAGAAAGACGAAGAAGGCTACAAACTGTACCGTCGTCTCTCCAAAACGCACGTGGTCGCTGCGAAGTCCAATCTATACTGTGAAAACCCACAAGTACTGGGCCCTCCTTGCAACAGAAAGAGAGACTCTGGATTTTCTAGCCTTGAAAGCTACGGCCCATCTGCCCGGCCCACCCGCAGCGCAGAATTATGAATTAACGAAGCATCTCGACTGCATGTTTGAAAAGCTCTTCACGCCATCCACGGCTCCGATCATACTCGCCTCTGCAGGTAACATGCTAGCTGTTACAGAACATGGAGACCATTCCACCAACACATGTCGTGCTCGCTCTTTAGATCCAGGTCGCAAACCTTCTCGGCCCGCGGCCAGATCCGGCCCGCGACCGGCTGAGTCCGGCCGCGGATGGTATTGGCAACTTTAACATTGATTCCTGCCCGCGGTGCCTCAGAAATCGAAACTTTTTAACAATAAGGTATGTGTGCATTCGTGATGTTTTCATTCTCACTTTTGCTTGCTGCGCTAAATTAATCATCGGAAGTCAAATATTTTTGGGGCACACTGGTCGGCTAATGAAGTGAACGTGCTTGTGCTGATTTCTAATTCACCTTTAAGATAGATTTTGCCTGCTGGGCAGTCTGTCTAAGAAGGGTATACATATTCGCACCCATGTGACATATACGGCAAAACATCTCTAGCTGTTAAGACAACTTTTGAAATGCATTAATTACGCTGTCATATTTCCCAAATGTGACACGTCATTGCCGTCAATTGTATCGATTTATCCCCCAGTGCCCGGCCCGCCGACTGCTTCCAGATCTCTCATCCGGCTCGCGCCCTAAAAAGGTTGCCGGCCCTGCTTTAAGGGGCCCTTTTGATCGACCCAAAGGGCCCTCTATCGGCCTGAGGGGGACCTCAGTCGGCCTGAGGGGGACCTCAGTCGGCCTGAGGGGGTCTATGTAGGCCTGAGGGGGTCTATGTAGGCCTGAGGGGCCCTAGGTCGACATGTGGGGCTCTCTAGTAGATTGAGGGGCCCTCTGGCCACCTGATTGAGTCCTTTATCAGCTTAAGATAGCCCTCTGACGGCCTGAGGGGACGGTCGGCCTGAGGGGTCCCTCTGTCAGCCTGAGTAGCTCTCAGTCGGCAGCAGGAGGGGGCCCTCTCTTGACCTCAGCCCTTAGGGGGCCTCTGGTGGCTTGTTGGGCCCTCTGCCAAGTTGAGGTGGCTTTGCTCAGGCCTGGCCTGAGGACACCCTCTGTTTGTCCGAGTGGCTTTAAGAGCCCCCAGTGGGCCTAAAGGGGCCCTCATCGACTGCAAGGGTCCTCTGTCGGTCTGATGGAGCCCTTGACCAAATTAAGGAGACTCTTACTCGGCCTGTAGTGGCTACGCCCAGAATAAGAAGTTAAAATCGTGTTAGCGAAGCTAAAATATGTAGGAGACCCTGCGTTCATGGGTGGCATGATGTATGTGCCAAGGGGTTCATATATCACTGACCGCGGGTAATTGACAATACAAATGGTCTTTTGTCACTCGCCTGGTTCTGGTTTTAGTACGGTTCCGCAAATCCAGCATAATAAGGTGGATATACCACTATCTCCCCTACTCCAAGAATAAGTTATTTGGTCCCATCCATTATCATTTCTTGAGAAAGTCATCGAATTGTGGCGAGTTTCCTCGTAATTTAAATTGCTCTATTCTAGAGGTAAGTGCTTGTGCGTGGAACATAGTTGTCAAAATTAACAAACGGAATACCATGACCTTTTCCTCGAAGATATGAAAAAGTTATCAAAAATTAAGTTATTATTTCGTAATATTTCGGCCACAGGCTGTTTGTATTACGAGGAACACAGTTGTCAACACTGATTTATAAAGGCCTGTGGCCGAAATATTACGAAATAATAACTTAATTTTGGATAACTATTTTTTCATATATTCGAGGAAAAGGTCATGGTATTTATTTCGTTAATTTTATTCTATTCTACTATGTATGGCTTATATTGAGTCCTACCCCAGTTGTAAAACCTTGGCTTAGCCAATGCCTTTGGGCTCAACAGTAGGTATCACATGTAGTGGGAGTGGTCTCAAATAAGAACCAGCCGTTCCCCCGGGGCACTGACAGCGGTCAGACGGTCGGAGCTGCGTGCTGACATGCGCGGCTTCTCAATAAATTAGTTATTTGGCAAATAATCTTTCAGATTATATTCCTTAAATTGGTCTTGCAGATGCGGTGGCAAAAATAAGAAAAATACAAACAGCCCTTCAATAAAACAGTGGGAAGTTACATAAGGGCGCCCAAATCAATGCAGAGCAAAAAGTGAGTGAAACTTAGCAAATTTAAGTTTTTTCCCCATTTTTTATTTTCTCATATATATATATATATATATATATATATTTATATAATATATATATATATAATATATATATATAATATATATATATATATATATATAAGGCAGGCATCAGCCAATGCTAGGGGGCCCACTTTGGTGTGCCCCCCCCCCCGTCACGCAAAATCCTAGGTGCGCCCCTGGTTCCGCTCAACCGTTGCAGCAGACGGGCAGAGCCATGCACCTAGTGACGTCATCGCTAATGTTGAGCCGCTCGGGCAGCCTACAAATGGGGAATTCCCGGGATTGTCATCCTCCTGGCAGTAAGTAGCTAGTGGCTTGATTGTTGGATAAGATGACTTTTACATATGGATGAAGTTGAATTTTCACTTATATTGTGTCATACTTGTTTTTTGTTTCGATATCGATAGGTACAACCCGATATCAACCGAAATCAACCCGATATACGAGTTGATATCGGTCGCATTGTTTCGATATCGATAGGCTGTGTCTAGTGCCTACCCTATTACTAGATAGGCCACAGGCAGAGGCGACGACGGTGGGCAAGGTTTGGCAATAGCAATTTCCACTGCAAGGTAGATAGAAGGGGCCCTGAGCAGATCGGAGGGGCCCCTGAGCATGACAGTAGGCGCGAAAAAAGCAGCCTCCGCGCAGTTCCTTACCAGGTCGAAAGAAGCCCCTGAGGCAGGCTGAAACGGCCCCTATGCCAGACAGGGGCCCCTGACAAGTTCCAAAGGGCCTGTGCAGGTCAGAAGGCCCTACTAGACCGAAAGGGCCCTGGGCGGGTCAGAAGGGCCCATGAACAACACATGTCAAATGGGCCCCTCACCAGCACGGAGGGAGCAGACCTTTTCATCCGTTCTACTGGGCGCTTTCAACGCCCGGGAATGGATCTTTTCAATGCTCGGGGATTGACCCTCTTGATGCTCCCCCCCCCCCCACACGGGCGAAATCCTGGCTAAGTG
>VOPJ01004482.1:0-22805 GCA_014673585.1 Semibalanus balanoides
GTGCAGTAATTTCAAAAAACGCCTCGATCACAAACATCTACATACCAGCATCGTTCAGTAATGCTTAATACCAAAAAAAGTTTTTCACAGACGGGACATGAAGCTTCGCAATTGTCTGCGTTTTTTTTTTAATACTATCTCACGTGAATATCATATCTCTATCCACATATTAGCAAATCCATCTGAAACACCGAGATAAACATGCTTAAATCGGGACGAAAACAGTCAACATCAGATAGTTTACATTTCCTTAGTACATTTCAAATATAATAAGCCTGAAGGATAAACCAAGACGAAATATTCCTGCTGAGGGCTGGTTTTAGCTGGCGAATGTAAAGAGATTCCATTATTTTGCGGTTCGGATGATCTTTTGCCCTATGTAAGATTTTGACTGATAAAGGATGCCCAGGCAAAGTTTCACCGGCATGACATGCTCTGAAATTTATTAAAAATAGACTTTATAAAGCAAACACTTTCAATATCAACGTGAATGAATGTTGCAATTAAGGCAATGCCATATTTTACATAAGTTAGCTATTGTAACATAAGTGATATAATGATTTATAAAAATAAAACACTTAACTGAAGCACCTAAAAACATCACTAGCATGGTGAAAACATTTACATAAAATGAAGCAATTCAAAAACAATTGTGAGATAGATTGCATTTAAACTGTTGTTTGACGTGCCGTTGCGGTCTGCTGCGTCGGCATGCAGGGGTGGAGGAGCCGCAACCGTGCAGCATCATGCAGCCTGTCCCGTGGCTGTTCGTATAGTCGGTCCCTGCGGTCTGTCGCGGACGGTCCGGTCACCCGGTGACCACAATCCCAGTCAATCCCAGTCATTACGTCAGGGGACAGCACGCTGCAACGTGCGGTCACCACGCACTGCGCGGCACGACTGCTGTGCGGTCATCATCGACCGCACAGCAGACGCGTCATGTCAGGTGACTGACGCGTCATGTCTTATCACTGACGTCATGGCTCGTGACCTGACCTGTGCGGGACACGCCGCCAGGATGCGGTCATGACGCAGCCGCGGCGATGATGCCGCGGTCGGCTCGGTGACACAAACACTGTGAGAGAACCTAGGTAGCATCAAGGCGATATAGGTAGCAGCAGATGCTGTGCTTGGCGATGAGCAGAGCCAGAACGTTCAAGAGCTATGTAATATAATACCAGCCTGCTTGGAGCAACGAACACAGCCCTGGAAATACAGCGAAGAAAAATGAGTTTGAGACAGTCTAAGGGGAAAAACTTGCGGTCGGGACAGGCTTGAACCAATGTAGTCCGACAAACGCTACCCAGTCACCGCTGCAGGCACGTTCAAACCTCGCTGAGCCGCGACCAGCCGGCAGCGGGTCCCTTTTGGACCGCTCCCCCTCCCCCTCCCCGCCATCTGGCCCCGTCACCGCACCGTTCGGCCACACAAAGCCGGCCTTCTTTACACCAAACGGCCGCACCAGGCGATAAAGCGGCACGGCGATATTTCACGACGTCGGTCGCCGGCTGCCTTCCGGTGACCGGACGGGGCGGGGCGAGGGCGGGGCTTCCTGGACCGGACCCCCTGCCCCCCTCCTTCCCCGGGGATGATAAATCAGATGCAGACCGGTGGCGGGGGCTTTACTGGCCGACACAGCGGCCAGGTGTGCGCCTTTTTATCCCGGCGCGCGCCAATCTGCCCCGTGGCGGAGCGGCGTTTGTGGTGCGCGTTTTGGACGTTTGTAGCGCGCTGGTGCGCCATTGAGCGTCTCGGCAGGGCGGGGCGGAGCTCAGGGACAGCTGACTGCGGGTCTATACACCGCTTCCCGTCGCCTGTGAGCCTGACTGGCCGCTCCTATGTGAGGGTAACGGTCTGCAGCTGGCCGGGGGTGGCTCGGATTGAGGGGAATGTTATCAGCGTATCGCGGTATGGCCGGCTGGCTGATGGCTAGATTGTACCCGGTCACATGGTTTGTGATGTAGCCAGTGCATGACAGCACATTTTCCACATTTTCTTGTGTGGAAGAAAATGTAAGCAAGTTCACTAAAAACATAGTGTTTTGATTCGTTTCCTGCACAAAAACGGAATCTGACAAGTTGTACTTTTCTTTATAATTTCGTCAGACATTTGGGAGAAGTCCCCAGCAGCATATTTTGGTCATCATGCATCCGTCAGTCCCAGCAGCACAGGAAGCCAGCAGTCACTGCCAGCCAGTGACATGCTATTCTGCTGCACAGTGACCGCTGAACAATGTCCCGACCCATCGGCCATCAGTCACAGGTGAGAGGTCAGGTCACTGGCGACACGCCGCCTCCGCCGCGGTCAGTCCCGCCTCTCTCCCGTGACAGCGCGCGGCCGTAATTTGCCTCGGGCGATCGCGTCTGCCCTTTGAAGAGACGTGCCGCGACAAATGAGCCGCGCGCGCGACAGCTGACACTCTGCCGGTGTCGCAGAGAGCCTCGGGCGGTGTTGAATGAGATGGAACGCTGCCAGAGAGTGGTACTCTGCAGAGCACAGAGAGTGGTACTCTGCAGAGAGAGCACCAGCGGCGGCCGGATGTCATTCAGAGGCATACACGCGGTGGTAATTAGTGCCGCGCTGCAACCGGGCGGCGCACGGCGCAGGTGGATGGAAAACATCTCTGCTGTGTGTGTGTGGGTCGCCGCTGTTTTCTGGCCGGTAATGGAGCAGAGATACCGATCGTTGACGCAATGTGCTGGTTTGGCCCGGCGGCGGCGCGGCGGCGGGGCGGCGGGGCGCGGGGCGCTGGCGGCGCCCGTCGCGCTGCGGGCCGCGTTTGAGGTCAGCGATAAAACCGGCCATTACGGCTGGCGGTATGCCGCTGTTTAACAGCCAGCCGCCGCCCGGTGACCCGAGAGATGACCTTACACATGATCAATAGGTCGGCACGCACCCCGCTGGGCCTCATTTGACACCCTCCCAGCTTTCCCTGAACGCTCGAGTCGCCTTGACTCCAGCGGTGAGGCGCAGACCGCGGCCCGCTGAGTTCCCTCGAGTCGCCCTGACTCGAGTCATTCACACAGTGACCAGAACCCACATTAACTCAGACTCGAGTTATTCACACAGTGGCCAGAACCCACAATGAACCGCTCACGCACTCGCTGAGGTTAAAAACCACCAACAATGACAAAACAGAAATGCTAGTCAGTCACGGCACGTCAAATCATGTCCGGTTGTTACGGGTTGATTGAACACGTAGGTAGCGCAGCTCCAAACACGAACTACCCCGCAGCTCAACCAGCAATAAACTAGCACCCATTCTCACTGATCACAGCGGTATATAAAACCAATTGCCGCATGAGTTTCATGCCTTCGACCTCTCCTTTTACGCCCTGACCTCGATCAGCGAGAAAAACACAGGAAACCAGCGTCAACTGGTGCTCCCCGAGTGACCCGCCCCTTCATCTCACACCGCGGCAGTAGCGGCGCAGCAGCGGCGGCAGTAGCGGCGCAGTGGCGGCGGCTGGCGCGGCGCGGCGCGACACTCGGAGACAGTAATGGCGCACCCGTCCGTCGTGAATCACGCGCGCCGGCCGATCTTTGTGGCGCGGTGCTCGCCGTGTGACACAAAGCGGCCATTGTGAGCCGCTAATGTCTCTGTTTGTCTCTGTTTGTCAGCGTTGCAGAGCGGCGGGCGGCGGCGGGTGGCGGCCGCTCGCGGCGGGGACAGGTCACAAGAGACTGGGTGACGGCAGATGGACGGGGGCCCGACGCCAGCGGCTGATGTAGTGTAGGAGGCCAAGGGAGGGTCCAAGGGGCTATCTCGACCATCCATGACAGAAAATACCCGGATTATACGGGAACATTTCCTGATTTTACAGGAAAAGTACAAGGTGTACAAAAAATATTTCAAAGGCAACTTGCAAAAGAGTCTTTGGAATCAGTTCCTATCGAGCAAGGAAGCAAAAACTGATCGTGTTTAGTAATCAGACTTTTTCTGATTTCGCCCGATGGCCCATACCAACCTAAGTTCGCCGTTCTGGAGCAAAAAGTGAGACGGGTGTCTGGGGTCACCCCACTCCGTGGCTGCAGAGAGTGGGCTCAGGTCACCCTGCTCCGTGGCTGCAGTGAGCGGGGCCAGGTCAGCGCGGGTGGCAGCCTGAGAGCGGTGGCGGCGGTGGCGGCTGGCCGGGGTCGCGCTGTGCCATGCAGGATTTATGAGCGTGCCCTGGCCGGGCTCCGTGTTTCCAATTAACCGGAGGTCGTCGCCGCAGCCACCCCCGTCTGGTTCGGGTCCCACGCCGAAAGGGCCACGCTTTCACAATCAGCCACTTCATCCGTCGCTGTTTTGATGATGATATCTCGGCGATTCTCGTTGAAGCGGCGGCGGCAGCGGCGGCGGAGGCACCGGGTTACGACAGCCTGCGTGCGCGGCCTGGCGGCCGGTCCCGCTGTGATCTGCGCATATTCCCGCGCCCACTCACCATTTGACCACGATTTGAGCCCGGCGCCAGTCCAGAGAACGGCAGGGAGTACCGTTCGATGCAGATTTAACGGCCGACTCTAACCCTGACGCAGCCGCGGCCGGGCACAAACAACATATCGACGCCCACTCAACACCGTGAGTGACACTGCCGCGGCCCTCGTCCGCCTTTTCCTGCTGCGCTGCCGCCCTCGCCTCTTCCCGCAGCCTGCCGGTTGCCCTGCGTGCTCTGGTCGTTCGATTGGTGGCTATCAAGGTCAAGCGCTGGGTCACGCTGGTGGAGCCAGCCAGGGTCAGTCGCGGCAAAAACTGACCTCAGCGTCACCCTAAGCGGCCTGCCCGCCGGGAACTCTCTTGATACCAGTCAGAGAGAGAGAGAGAGAGCGATGGGAGAGCAGCAGGAGAGAGAAGTCAGGAAGGTATGACCCTGGCTGGCGGCGGCGGCGGGTGTCAGGCGGCCCGCCGCGGGGTGGAGACGAGCCGTCACGTCACGCTCTGACCGTCACAGCGGCCAGGTCCGTCACAGCAGCGGCGGCAGCAGCGGCCAGGCCCGACAGGCGGGGCCGCCGCTGGGCCGTGTCATTGGAGCCATCATCGAAACACGCCGCCGCGGCAGGCCGACAGGCCATGGAAGAGCTTCGAGGCGGTGACAGGTGGGAGTGCTCTGCTCCACCTGACTGCTCAGTCAGGCGTGATAGGATCGAGCTGTTGGTAGGTACTCTCGCTGTGGTAAGTGGATCAGATGTCACAATGTTATGACACCGGGTGCTATTGGTCAGAAGCTGGTAGCTAAGCAGTTGACAGTTCCTACTGCTACGATTATCAGCAACGCATCCCTGAGATGTGTTTAGAGTTGTAAGCAGACTGCTTCAGGTAGTGGTGTCACTGCTAATTTCCGTTAAAGGGTCATGTATCGTTGTGTTGTCCAAACTCCTTCCCCATCGCTTCATTCCTTCATGTTGAGCCAAACAGGGGAACACCGAAGCTCATGTTAGCCCGAGTTGGCTGCATCAGAGCCATAAGAGAGGTATGAGAGCTACCCGAGCTATGTGAGCTATGCGAGCTATGTAAGCTATGCGAGCTATGAGAGCTAAGAGAGCTAAGAGAGCTATGCGAGTTATGAGAGTTATGAGAGCTATGAGAGTTATGAGAGCTATGAGAGCTATGAGAGCTATGCGAGTTAATAGAGAGCAGTGAGAGGTGAGATCACTGTAACCGCCAATAGCAGTGCAAAACACACTTCCGCTCGGCCGGCCGGAACACCCAATGGCCGGACGCAGGGCCATGTCATAGATATTATACGACACGCTTTCTACGCCGGTGGAAGTGGGCCCGCCGGGAGTGAAGATGGGTAATTAGACTGACGGCGTGGCTGCAGGTGTGACGTCACGGACCTGACCCTCCCTGGCAGCAGATCTCGTACATACCTGACCCTCCCTGGCAGCAGATCTCGCGGTGAAGAAGCTGCATCCCTGCAACAGGAGAGACGACGGTCAGCGACATTTGGCAGTGCCATACACGTCGTACCGCGTTTACCGCTCAGTGTCCATACGAACACAAATTGGGCGGTGCAGATAAGTGAGCATGTCTCACAAACACGGATCGATACTTCATAAGATGCTCGGTTTATCTCTTAAGTTCACCACTAAGTTCGTTTCCATTGCCTCCCTCGTTGTCAATTTGTCGGTTCCAATGACGCGTGGCACAGGCAGCTCCCGAACGGTCGCACTTTCTGCGATACCTGGCGACAGAGACCGGCCACTCTTCTGTTGACCCTGAAGACCCCTGGCGACCCCTGCTGACCCCTGGCAACCCTAACACCCCTGACGACCGGACGGCGGGACTGGACGGCGGACGTGGCCGTTTCGTTTCACCGGCCGCCGGTCACATGAGGTAACTCGAGGTCACCGCAGGTCACAGCAGGTCACGGCAGGTCACGGTAGGTCACGGCAGGTCAGTGTACAATGACGGGGCCGGCGGGTGCCGGAAGGTGACGCCACCGGTGTGAGATCGAGGCACGTGTCGCGCGCCCAGCCCGCTGCCAGCCAGGCCGGGTCACCAGGTCAGGCACGAAATCGCCGCCTCGCTCGCCCAGTGCCACAGCTTGGGAAATGGGAAATCGCCTCACTGTGCTACTGGGCCGGCTGGTAGACATTTTAATGGCCTCAAGGTGTAAGCGTAACCAGCGGGCAGCGATGTTTAGCCGGGGATGATGAGACGCGATTTTAATACAAATCCTACTCGTGCAATAATTTCCTGAGGTTGATGCTACGGATGCAAGTGCAGATTCTAACCAAAGCAATTCCAAACAAACCTAGTTTCAATTATTGATAACTCTCCCAATGTTCCTTAGCTCCTTCCACCGAGTCGAAAGCCCTAAAACTCTGAAACTCGGCGCCCCAATTTCACGCCTCCGCGTCATAAGCCGTCACCAAGGACAGCGGGCCTGTGGTGGGCAGCGGGCCTTGGGTCGGCCGCATTCTGACCCGCGGTCCAGCCGACGTCCCCCAGCCAGCCGAGACGGTACCACCACAGGTCCACCACAGGTCCACCACCAGACCAGCGACACGGAGCCGAGCACCGTGTCCGCAATTACCCGCACAATCCATCAGTCAACCGGCGGAACAGCGCACCAGCAGAACATCGGGCGGTGGGTGGCGGCGGCGCGACCCAAACGGGGACCGGAAGCGCGTCTCAGCAACGCTCCAGTTCAGTCACTTACAGCGTGTCCTGCCTGCTTCGCTGCCCGCTGGAGAGACGTCGACACCACCACGGCAGCGGTGGCCGCCACCGTCGCCGTCGCTATGTCTCCCCCCGATGACCATGTGAGCGCGGTGCTGGCTGCCTTCAGGGCCGCGGTGTGGCCGGGTCCCCGGGGTGAAGAGCGCCGGCCGGCCGGGCGGGGCCGGTCGGGCGTGTCGTACGCTTTCTCCGGCGGCAGAAGACGGTGTCGCTCCCACGGCCGAGGTCATGTGACCGACACAGCAGCGTCCGTCCCGCTGACCCGGTGGCCCCTCTCCCGCAGGACGTGGGGCGTGGGGTGGCGAAGGGAGCGAAGCGGTGGCTCAAGTAGTGGAAACTGGAGGGAGGGGTTCTCCCAACGCTGGACTGACTGGGATCGTGGAGCTGCTGCTCACTGCCCATCCGTGATGATTGCGTGTTGTGAAACTGAAACAGCTACCTCGGCGCGTGTCAACTGGCGGTCCCGGTTGAGGAGAAACCCGGGTCAGGAGGCGGGTCGGAAGCCCTGCTATTGGAGTACAGTCACGGGTGTGACTGGACTGTGAGCTGTCACCGAGGTGACATAATAATAGAGCTGGACCGCAGCGCCGGACCGATCGCTGCCAGTTACCTGTCACGTTCCTCTGGGTCACCGCAAGGTCAACAGGCGCCATTCATCACCTTCACACGTAGATATGATCGCGTTCGGAAATTAAACAATGGACCGCAGCCCCCGGACACGGATGGTGGCGCATTAATTCAGCACTGAAAACCGCCATCAAAGTCGCCCAATTATCGTCTCGTTCGACCCACTTCTTGCGCATGGCTTGTGTAGCAGAGTGTGTGTGGCGGCACCTACATGGCACTGACATCGTCGCCGGCTTCAGAACTTCTTGTTTCGCTGTTACTCACGCCTACGCCTCACCCGACGCACGTATTTGGAATGAGTTTCCCAAAACCTGACGACTGCGCCTGAGGTCAGCCGAGCCAACTCGAAGGTCACACCCAGCGGGTGGTACAGTTTTCCATAATCCGCCCATCTCATTTTCACCCAGCATGGCCGGCTCAGCTGGGACGATCAGGACGGTCAGGACGGTCAGGACGGTCAGGACGGTCAGGACGGTCAGGACGGTCAGGACGGTCAGGATGGTCAGGACGATCAGGGCGGTCATGGCGGTCAAGACGGTCAGGACGACAGTCAGGACGGTCAGAACAGTCAGGACAACCAGGACGGTCAGGGCTGACGCCGAGCGGACCCCCACCCCCTGGCTGGTATCGCCTGGCAGAACTGACTCCGACACCTGCACAGAACCGGCTCCAGAGCCGACTGACTGCGACGCATGGCGCTCCGGTTCGGCCGCGACTCGAGCGTGCCTTCTGACCGTCGCGGCGCGGCGCCATACCGTCGGACCCCGGACGGAAGCGGCACCAGTTCCGGCTGGGCAGCTGAGCGGGTCACCGAGACAGCACCCGGTGACCTGCAGCGGTGTTGCGTGGACCATGCGGTCACCCGACGCGCCGCCGGCTGGGGTTGCTCCGGTAAACACCGGTCATTACATCGAGAGACGTGCGCGGTGGCCGCTGGAGGACGCTCAATCGGTCATTATACCCCGGTCAACTCAGTCACCGAGACCCCAGTCAACCGCAACCGAGACTGCGAGACTCGACATGCCGGACCCCATGGACCAGAGTCAGCTGACGAGAAAATAACACAAACAGAGCTCAAAATATGTCAAACTGAAACGGGCGAATATTTCAACTGTTCACAATTTCTTCTTGCATGTATCCAAGTTCAATCGCGCAAAGACCTCCGATATTTATTTGTATTTATTTTTGTATCGCAAGTATCTTCAAATGCACTCTAAATACTTTCTGATTAATATGGTGAGTTTTTCCTATTTTTAAAAGTTGTGAACATTTGCACTTTCTCCATTAGTGTCCACGTCTGGACCGTGTCCACGTCCTGTAGCCGGACTCAGCCACTCCAAGTCAGCCCCTCCCCCGCCCCAGGGGTCAGCCCATCCCCCGCGGCGGGGCGGCTGACCTCGGCTGCGCCGTGACCTCGCCACAAACGGCGACCTCCGGCGGGCAGCCGATCGGAACAGCTGACAACAAACCGCCAAGGCCGCCCCCGCCGCCGCCCCCGCCACCGCCCTCACCCATTACTGAGCGCCGTCCGCGGCACGCGCCACGTCTGGGCTTGCAGCTAATGAGATTTCGGGCGGGGGGCGGGGGGCTGGGGGGTAGACAGCTGCCACAGCTGTGAGGGAGCTGGTGATACAAATTCTGCCACAGCGCTGAGGACTGGTGGGTCAGAGAAGAAAGAGCGAGACAACGGGCGGAAAATGGGATAAAAGAGGCAGTGGAACTCCAGCTGAAGGGAGTGGAAGGATGACGGTGGACGAAGAAAATGAGTATGAATACTGACCAGCAGTGACTGGAGTGTGCTTCAGATCAAACGAAAACCGTTTAAAAAACAGATGGGCCAGCGAGATCGGACTAAGATTCGATACAACACCAATCCAAACCTAACCGAGATGTTTCCAGATTAGCCATCCATTCCTGGCAGCTGAGACCCACGATTCCCAGCTGGAGATCGGCTTCTGACAGAGCTGGCCGCCCTTCAGCTCGTGTCTCGCGACCCTCTCTGGCCGCCACTTGAACAGAACGGACACTGACGACCCACAAAAACGCCTCCTCCGACCCGTCTGAGCGCGGCGGCGAGCCGGCTGCGATCGCGGCGCAGACGATACAATGGAGACGATCACGCCGCGCTGACCCGTCTGACCCTGGCCAGACCGGGGGTATTCAGGGACCACGGTCAGAATGTGACCCCCTTCTGACCCCCGGGCACCCCGGTCACGATAACAGCCTCAGGCTCGCGAGCTGCGTGACCACCGCGTGACCTGCGTGACCTCTGACTGACCGCCCCGTGGCCGATGTTCGAGGCTGAAAGATGCTCGCTCGGAAGATAGCCGAGTGGTCGGTGGATGCTGGCTGCGTAACTGGTGGTTATTTGAGAGCGGTTGCATAACGGAGCGCCTGCTGAGGTAAAATTCCTTTGCTGTGCTGCCGTTTCTACCGCGTTATCAGTCCTCCTGCAGTCCTCCTGTCGTGGTTATCAGTCCTCCTGCAGTCCTCCTGTCGTGTTATCAGTCCTCCTGCCGAGTCCTCCTGTCATGGTATCAGTCCTCCTGTCGTGTTCTCCTATCGTGGTATCAGTCCTCCTGCAGTCCTCCTGTCGTGTTATCAGTCCTCCTGTCAGAGTCCTCCTGTCGTGGTTATCAGTCCTCCCTGTCGAGTCCTCCTATCATGGTATCAATTATCCTGTCGTGTTATCAGTCCTCCTGCCGAGTCCTCCTGTCATGGTATCAGTCCTCCTGTCGAGTCCTCCTGTCGTGTCCTCCTGCCGTGTCCTCCTGTCGAGTCCTCCTGTCATGGTATCAGTCCTCCTGTCGAGTCCTCCTGTCGAGTCCTCCTGTCGAGTCCTCCTGTCGAGTCCTCCTGTCGAGTCCTCCTGTCGTGTCCTCCAGCCGTGTCCTCTTACCGAGGTATCGGACTGCCCAGCACCGCTGTGATTCAGCCCAGGTCCCGGGCAGGCCGGCGCAGCGGTGGCTATTGATCACACGCAATGGTTAGATTGGGTGCAACTATGCCGCGTTGCGCAAGCGGAGACTGCCAGGTCCGGGAGCGGCGGTACCTTGTCGGGCTTCTGCCTGGGTTAACAGGGACAAACAGCCGGCCAGACGGCCGTGGGTGGTGCAGGGGGGAGGGGAGGGGGTCAGGCCGCAGGCTGAGGGGGCTGGGGAGGAGACAGGAGTCGACGAGGAGCGGTTCACGCCGAGCGAGCGCGACTCGCGCGTTAGTCGAGTATTGTTTATGCCAGTGCCGGACAATGTAAATGTGGTAGTTAGGGGGATAAATCGACCATTGCGAACAGAGTTTTGAATAAATGGGCAAACAGGGCCGTCGATTACGGAGTTGGCTGGCTCCCTGAAGCGGGTAACCTCGCGTGGTGCCCCGCCCAGGTGGCGTTACGCCTGACTTGACTGTTAACGAGCGGGGCCTCTCAGCTTTGGCAGCTGCGGCCGTCTGGTTTGTATCAGTGACGTCACTAATGCAAAGCGAGACTCCGGGGCCGCTGAAGAAGCATCCCACTAAAACCGACATTAACTTTTTCAGGCGTTTGTGTCAGACGAATATTGGCCGTCTCCATTTGTCTGGGTTGATTTAGATCCCATCGACATTGGAATTTCTCCGACTTGGTTTTTAGGACGGGATCGATTGTCGATGACTGTCCAGGATCGCTTCAGCATGGCCTGTGGTAGTTCACGTAATTATGGTCCAGCGACAAAGTACGACAAGCAATCAGCTGGTGATTCCGCTGGAGGAAACTGTCTGTCCTTCTCTCCAGAGCTGGGCGCCACGCTAAACTCATGTCTGGCCGAGTGCGTCGATCAGAGTCGAGGCGTTTTGTGTTATGCTTCGTGATGGTTATCAAAAGCAGGAGGTGGATAATTTGTCCCTAAGAAGTAAAGCTAGTGGAGTGTCCGTTTCGGCCATGGTTAGGGAAACCATCATAACCATACACGAACTCTGACAGTGCTTAAAGGGAATATAGCACCTTTAACATTAGTTTTTAACTGAGATAGCAGTTGTCGGGGGTACTGAGGAACCTCTAAATCTGAAATTTTTCCTTTCCAAAACGGACTTAAGTCGAGGGTTACTGATAGTAAGTATTATGAGTTTAACGCAAAAACGTTGTCATACGTGGTCATCTTCAACGTCACAATCCCGTGACGTATCGCATACGTCGATCTAGTAGTTTACTCCACTGTGATTTCCCACCCGCATTGCTTTTGAACCGTCCGGCCCAGTATTTTCAGTTACCTTGCGTCCGCCCCGCCCGCTTCGAAAGGTATGACTGAATAATTGTAAAATGAATGTTCCATTTTCTGTCAGTTTTCATTGGATTTCAAATTTTGAAATAATGCGACATGGTTCTTTGAAAGGCCTAAACTGTTGATGGGGTAGCTCGAACGGTAAGCTGCAATATTTCCGCAAAGAAGCATTTTTCAGTACTAACTAATGTATTTCACTCAATGCCAATGGGCAAATGCACGTATGGTGGAATAGTTATAACTTTTAAATATTTATGTCAATTGTTAACCGATTTCAATTAAAGTTACCCTAGGTTACTATGTTGAGCTGACAAATGTGTGATGGGTTGAGCTGGTCAATTGTTATGCAAACATGAAACAAATATAGACAGTTCTGTGCTTGTTTACGAGAAGGTTCGGTTTTCCCAAAAACTGATTGGCCATACTTTTGTGAATTTTCATTGGATTTCCATTGAATATTAATACGACAGAAGGTCTTCAAAGGGGCAACTGTGATGGGTGTTCCTTACCCGTTAGCTTAAATATTCTCCGCAATAGAGCCTATGCAGTGCTAATAATGAAGTTCTTTAATGCGGCTAATCCACATTGGACAAATTCACTCTGTTGATGGATATAGATATTGTAACTATCATTGTCAATTGTAAGTTGATTTCCTATTAAAACATTACGTAAAGTGTTAGAATAGGACCCTAGTGCAACATGAACACTTTATCGCGCGTCCAATATTATTTGCGAGTCGGAACCAGCGAACGCAGTTGTTTACGTTTTTGCATCTGATTCAAGGAACCGATTTTTGCCGTTTCGATGCCTCCTGTTGACGTCACAACTCGCTTGGTGCGCAATATGTTGTACGTCACATGTAAACATATGACTATGTTTTTTCCAACATTTACAACAATTCTGCACTTTTTTCGCAAAATGAATCCAGGACCGTAATCAGGGCACTTCTTCTCCATCATTCGACTCTTTTCCCAAGATGCTATTTCCCTTTGAACGTTCAAGCCTGCCAGAGCGTCTGCCTCAGCAGCGAGGTATAGCGGCTCAGCTGACGTTCCTTCCGGTGGGGAGCGAGTAGCGGGCTCAGCTGACGTTCCTCGAGTGGGGAGCGAGTATTAGGCGGCTCAGTTGACTTCTCGGGGCGGGCGAGTTAGCGGCTTCAGCTGACGTTCCTCGGTGGGGAGCGGTAGTTAGCGGCCAGCTGACGTTCCTCGTGGGGAGCGGCTATAGCGGCCTCAGCTGACGTTCCTCCCCGGTGGGGTGAGCGATATAGCGGCTCAGCCTGACTTTCTCGCGGTGGGGGCGGCTATAGGGCTCAGCTGGACGTTTCCTCGGTGGGGAGCGGTATAGCGGCTCGCTGACGTTCCCGTGGGGAGCGGCATAGCGGCTCAGCTGGACAGTCCTCGGTGGGGAGCGAGATATAGCGGCTCAGCTGACGTTCCTCGGTGGGGAGGCGAGGGTTAGCGGCTTAGCGACGTTCCTCGGTGGGGAGCGGTTATAAGCGGCTCAGCTGACGTTCCTCGGTGGGGAGCGAGTATAGCGGCTCAGCTGACGTTCCTCGTGGGGAGCGAGTATAGTGGCTCAGCTGACGTTCCTCGGTGGGACGAGTTATAGCGGCCTCAGCTGACGTCCTCGGTGGGGAGCGGTATAGCGGTCTTCAAGCTGACGTTCCTCGGTGGGGAGCGAGTATAGCGGCTCAGCTGACGTTCCTCGGTGGGGAGCCGTTGGTTCAATGGTCATTCCAAACAGCCGGACCATGCGGTCCGTCCCACCTGGTCACGACATATCCGAATAGTCTGTCCAGCTGCGACTGAGCTGAAAAACGACTCCCCGGCAGGCGACACTCACGTGAGGCAGTTTGTTCGTTATAAATTGCGGTCAGACAAGACATTTCGGCTGGCCGCGCTACAGCGCCGAAGTCGGAAAGTTAGCCACTCAGCACGGGCTAGCGTGTGTCATCCTTGGCGATGTCATAATTCACCAACAGCGTCCTCTGAATGGGCGGGTGAGTGGACCTCGACGGACCCCGGCTTATGGAGTTGTAGAGTGACGGCTATTTGCGGTGCTTTATGAGTTATGATTACGAGAGTTGGTGTAAATGTGACCACACGGTGATCGTGACAGATGGGCATGTGTTATCAGTTTTAAAGCTGAGCTTTTTCTTCGTGAGATGTGTGTGTTCGACTTCAGCACACACGTTTGTACAATACATTGAGCTTGTCACAGCACCTTATAATCGATCCAGACTTTACCATGGCATGACCTGACCTGAGCTGACCTGGAGGTACCCAACCAGACTAGCAGGGTGCTCTAATCCACTCCCAAACGATTTGCTCCAGTGGTTATCAACCCACCACCCAACAGACATTACCTCTCAAACCTGGCCAGTTGCTCTGACCCACAACTCTCCCTGTTGACCTGACCTTGTCTGTCCCGAAGGTGACCGTGCGTGCCTTCCAGCTTACCTCGGCTGATCAAAATATCGTCCATTACCTCTGTCCTGTAACCCAACTTCAGGCTCTGGCGGTGACCCAGCCAACTGTCCACTGGTGGTGACCCTTCTGCCCTGTGACCCAGCTTCTGGCTGCTGGCTGTGACCCAGCTAACTGTCCACTGGTGGTGACACTTCTGCCCTGTAACCCAGCTACTGGCTGCTGGCTGTGACCCAGCTAACTGTCCACTGGTGGTGACCCTTCTGCCCTGTGACCCAGCTACTGGCTGCTGGCGGTGACCCAGCCAACTGTTCACTGGTGGTGACTGGTGACCCGTCTGCCCTGTGACCAAGCTTCTGGCTGCTGGCTGTGACCCAGCTAACTGTCCACTGGTGGTGACCCTTCTGCCCTGTGACCCAGCTTCTGGCTGCTGGCGGTGACCCAGCCAACTGTCCACTGGTGGTGACCCTTCTGCCCTGTGACCCAGTTTCTGGCCCCTAGCGGTGACCCAGCTAACTGATCACTGGTGGTGACCCGTCTGCCCTGTGACCCAGCTTCTGGCTGCTGGCGGTGGTGAAAGCCGGCACCGGCCGTGAGTTACCGCAGAGGCAGAGGCGACGTCGTCAGCCTTGAAAGACTGGCCGTAAACAGCCCTGAGCACCACGACACCGCACCGGCCACGCGAGGACGGACGGAGCAGGCTGAAGGAGAGGAGAGGACGAGGAGAGGAGAGGAGAGGGAGGAGAGGAGAGAGAGGA
Source organism: Semibalanus balanoides (assembly GCA_014673585.1). Taxonomy (NCBI): domain Eukaryota; kingdom Metazoa; phylum Arthropoda; class Thecostraca; order Balanomorpha; family Balanidae; genus Semibalanus; species Semibalanus balanoides. The sequence continues at coordinate 15,236 of VOPJ01004482.1, forward strand.
AGAGGAGAGAGAGAGGAGAGGAGAGGAGAGGAGAGGAGAGGAGAGAACAGGTTTGGAGATCACCACGCTTTGTGTGTGGGTGGAGGCGAACTTGAAGTACGTGTTTTGATCACGACGCACGGCTGTCGAACAGTGTTACCGAATCTACCTCTTATGCCATCAATGGAGAAAATCCTGCAACGTGTGAACACAGATGCAAATCTCTTTAAGTATCTGCCCGTTTTTAGGAGCGATCGTGTGTGGCGATGGGGATGTCTGGACACACCCCATGGCCGGGCTGGATCAGGGGAGGGAGGAGTAAGTACCACTGCTCCAGGCTGTCCAGCCTGGCCACTGATCACTCACCAGGCGACCTCGGCCGGTGGGAGAGCCACTCTCGGATTCATCCCATTCATCATCAGGACGCATTTTTTAGCCGGACCACGACTACAAAACCTCGCCCGGCGGCCGGCTGCGGCACGACGCCATCCAGAGCTGTGGCCTTCCCGGGCTGTACGTGCAGGGTTCCCGAGCTGGACCAACACTTTAACGGTTGGTGGCGCTGGGTTCAAAGACAGACACGGTGCTGTGTTGTGAGTGCAGACTTGAAACCACGGCGGGTACATGCAAGGAACATAACCGGCAGAGTTGTTGCGTTGACCTGACAAACACTGGTGACTGCAACCATCACTGCTTTTACCTTCTCCCTATCGGGTCAATCGCGAGACCTGAGACCATCCAAACCTAAAGTCAATCTAACCCCGTCTCCTTATCGGTCTCCGTCGTTCGTGACCACAGCAGCAGCGACTAACGAGGCATCAACCACTGGGTCTAACCGATCACCATCCACTCCAGTGCCGCTACCGGGGACAAACGGCCTCTCCTATCAGTAATGAGGTGGTCCACTGCTCCCAGCGGTCGCCTCGCGCCGCCCCGGGGCCAGAGCCAGACACCCTCGGGCTGCACGGGCTCGAGTCTGATGGACTCCACCTCGCGGCACGGTTCGGTTGGAGGGCGGTAAGGACCATAATGGGGCGTGGGGAGCGATTTGACGGCGATTAGCGGTTGGAGACCGCTGAAGGGCGATTTGAAATGGTCATCACCCGCCCGGAGAGGAGCAGGACACTCGCCCGGAGAGGAGCAGGATGATTTTACGGTGGTTTAAGATCGGGGGTAATGATTTGTGGTGGGTCAAACGGCGAAAAGTGCTTGGTGGCCTCGGGGATCGAGCGCGAGACCTCCGGTTATGCATGGGTTAAATGTCAAGTTCTGGGCATCAGAAAGCGACTCAGAAAGCTGACCAGTTGGCCTTTTAAGTTCGTCGCTACTGTTCGTTGCACGGTTTACATTTGAAATCAATTGGCGTTACCTTCGCTGGACCATGGTTAACATTCTTCTGCAGAATGACATCTGAATATTGTTGTAGGTTCTTCTGAGTAGGTATAATCTTAGGGCGTGTTCTAACCCTCGATTCCCGCGGCGATTCTAGGGAATCGATAGAAAAGTGTTTTCGACTGATTCCCAAAGCAAAGAGTTAACATGAATATCAATGTTCAAGTACATTGCCGAACTGTGGTAGAGAACTGCACCATAGCGCAGTCCAAATGGCCGCCGGTAATTCCAGGGATTGCCGCAGTGGGAGTGTGCGGTCAGAACACGGCCTTATTCGCCCCCTAACGTCAGCTGATTGACACATCGTATAGCGGGTCATCGGTCAGTCAGTTGAGCTGAATGAATACCCCACCGCCTGAAAGAGACAGAGTCCCAGTTCATGATTAACTGACCACCGGCCACACCGGTCCCTCTCACAATGCCCGCTACTGGACCGGGCAGCCACTGCGGGCGGCTAAATAGGGGGCGGGTCCGGCCGGCTGGGGCGCGTCCGCTGGCCAGATTTATCGCTTCTGTCCCCTCCTCCCCCACCGCGGCGACTAATGTGACAATTAGGCGGGGGTGATTGAAACGCAGTCACGCGGTTCTGCCCTGGGTCCGGCGCCCGGCGCGCGCGGCGCGCGGAGGCGTAATGGCAGGTGGACTGAACGGTATGAGGCGGTCCTGTTACCGCCCCAAGGGGACATATTTCCGTCTGAACGCTACCATCGGGACATAGTTTGGGCGCAGGGGTGGCCGGCGGGGGCGTGAGAGAAAGGACCGCGTCTGAAAACCCACAAATGAGCGGCCATGTGCCGGCGGCGGCTGACCGCCACCAGTACGTGAAAGCGTGGCTCGGTCGCGGCAATCTTGGGCTCGTTAGGCAGGGAGCGTCGACTTCCGGACAAGATGACCCGGACGTCTGTGGTGCACCTATCGTGTCGCTGGACCAGGCTGCACGCTGCACCGGCGAAACCGACCGACGTGCTCACAGCTGACGGGAAGGTGTTTGACAGTGTATTGAAAACCTTCCACGGGGTGGGTATTCTGGCTTCATTTCAACCCCCCCAAAGATTCAACCAAAAAACCAGAAACAAAAACCAGGGTACAATAACCACACCAATACATCGAGGTAAATGGCAAATACAAACAGTATTGCATACAAGGAAAACATCAGTGAAGGGACACATAACACATGAGCACCTCACAAAAGGTCGCAGATGGCAGAACTAAAGATTCTAGGGTGGTGACCCCGCTGATATCAGGGGGTAGGCCGTTCCAGGCAGCCGCGGCTCGAGCTCCGGTCTCACACTGGTCAGCTCTTACTCCTACCAGGTCTCACCGGAAAGGCTTGCTTCACAGAACATCGTTATTGGCCACGTAAGCGCAGTCATCACTCACGAGTATGCTGCTATTATAGCATGGGATATTTCAGAATGAATGCATTGTTTTTGTAACGCGAGTACCTTGAATGTAGGTGTCAGCAAGTTTGCTGCATATGTTCTTGTTTGTCATCACATATAATAATGAAGTTCTCGAAGGTCTGATCATACCTACATGACAAAAATAATGAATGGCATATGTAGGACCTGAGCCAGAAATGATATACCCAGCTGAATTGACCAGAACTGACACGTACCACACTAGTCATGTGGAAAACATTCAACAACTATGTCCGATGCACATTCCACCTCTGACTGACCAAGAGCCGTTCCCAGCCGAATGGTCGCCCTGTCTGACCCAAGCCGATTGCTCGCTCTGTCTGACCCCCAGCCTCTCCCCCCGGAGTGGCGGCTTGGTGTTCCTTGCGTCCTGGCTCGTCCCCCACTCCGTCCTGCTCGCTCCCCACCCACTCTTCCTGAGACCCACAGCAGCGGCAGCGGGCAGCAGCAGCGGCGGCGGCGCAAAAACAGCCGACACCGGTCCCCATTGAGCAGCGTTTTTACCGCACGACAAAGCCGCCGGCAAGGAAGGGGAGCAGGCAGAGGGGAGGGGCCGCCGCCGCCGCCGCAAACGGTTCCGCTCGGCCCGGAGAAAGGGTGACGTGAGGGGGACGCATCCGGATAAATAGCATCGCGACCCGGTCATTGGCACGAGCGGGCAGGACACAGCCGAGCTGCCGGGCAGAGGGGGAATGGAGAGCAGGGTGGCGATCGCCGGCTAAAAACGCGCCGGTTAACAGATAGCCGCTACGCTGGAAAAAACGCCTGTGATTGGAGGGGACGGGGGGGGAGCGGACCGTGGACGGAACACCTGGTGGTTTTCGTCACGCGGGATGAGATGAGATGCGTGGGACGGGGTGCGTAGGGATGGGATGTGGAATTCGGTGAGAATGACGAGGCCATTGCAAGATGATAGTGAAGCAGGGATTGATGCCAACTACCATAATGAAGGGCATAATGATTGGTGGGATATAAAAGGGATAAAACGTTGTAGATAAAAACATATTGCAAATTATGTTTACCTACCAATGCTTTCTGGGACATAGTGGGCTAGAGTGGTACATGGCGGCACGTGGAGCACCCAGACCATCGCTGAGCCATGGACACCGCACCAGTCCGACTGGCGCTGGGACCAGTGGATCATTTATCCTGATTGAGGGGAGATGATGGAGCAGCAGCCACTGTGAAGCGACTGTAACTAGCGGCGGCTCCGCGCGGCGGTCCGACGCGGCGGGACGCGGTGCGGGACGGGACGGGACGGGACGGGACGGGACGGACGGGAACGGGACGGGACCGGGACGGGAGGACGGGACGGGACGGGACGGGACGGGGACGACGGGACGGGACGGGACGGACGGGCGGGGACGGACGGGGACGGGACGGGGACGGGACGGGACGGGGGACGGGGACGGGACGGACGGGACGGGACGGCGGGACGCGGGTGCGGGACGGGACGGGACGGGACGGACGGGACGGGACGGACGGGACGGGACGGGACGGGACGGGACGGACGGGACGGGACCGGGACGGAGACGGACGGGACGGGACGGAGGACGGGACGGGACGGACGGGACGGGACGGTACGGGACGGGACGAGGACGGACGGGACGGGACGGGACGCGGACGGGACGGGACGGACGGGACGGGACTGGACGGACGGACGGGACGGGACGGTGACGGGACGGGACGGGACGGGACGGGACGGGACGGAGGACGCTCCGCACGCTCCGGATGATCTGAGGACGGTCCGGCCAGGAGGACAGATCTCTGAGGACGGTATCCCGCGGACATAGGCCCGCGTCCCGTCACCAGGTGCAGTGCGGCTGCGACTGCGGTCTGCGATTGAAGTGTGTTCAGGCGGAAAGCTTTGATGCGCCGCTCGCGACGGCCAGCGGTTTATGTGTTTTGTGAGGCATCCGTGCAGGGGAGAGGAGGGAGGAGTTACAGCGGGGACGCGTAGCCACCTACTGACGGACGCTGAGCGGGTGGTGCCTACAGCAGGGGCGTAGTTTCTACAGAACAGTTGTTGGGGGGGGGGGGCTGAGCAGAAACAAATCGCTTGAAGTACCACCACAATTCACAAAATACATATTTATCGCCGGAATTGACCCACTTCATCGTCCAAATGAAGGGGGGCTGAAGCCTAAGTTGGGTGAGGCTGGAACCCTCCAATTGAATAGGAACCTACACCCCTGGCCTACAGGCATAAACTGTGAATGTCATATAGAGCTGAATATCAGCGACACACATCGAGATCGAGAACGAGGGAGATGAGAAGAGTCCGGCGTTCCATGTGGTGCAGAGGTCATGTTAATGCAGTTAATGGAGCGTAATGGCCCGGTCTAAAGGGCAATGAATGACCAGAATACTAAAATGAGCGACATTTAAATAAACTGCAGCATTTAAACGGTGGAGCTTCAACAGTGTGGAACCAACCAACGTAAGAGGATGATTTACCGCGGCTAAGTGAATCACAGAACAATTTTATGTTTGCCCCTAACAGGAAATGGTTACAAAGGCTGCCCATCGCTCCCAATCTTGTTCTGATTCCGGTACATCAACCTGGCCTTCAGCTTGTACAAGATACGCAGCTCTCGCTCTTGCACCTTGAAGATTGACCTAGGTCATCTTCGTTGGACACGACTAGTGACTCCCAGCAGCGGTCTGGGTGGTGGCGAGCTCCATTATTTCGGGCAGCTCAGTGTTTACCCTGTGATGCGGCGCCAAGCGCCATGACCTTGGAGCCCATTGTTGGAGCGGGGCGGACTCTGATGTGGCACGCAGCTCACAGTCGGGACTGGGCGGACGAGAGGGAGGAGGGAGGAGGAGAGCAGGGAGGGGGAGATTAGAGGGAGGGAGGAGAGGGAGAGAGGAAAGGGAGAGAGGGAGGGGAGGAGGAGAGAGGGAGGGAGGAGGAGAGAGGGAGAAGAGAGGGAGGGAGGAGGAGGGAGGAGGAGGGAGGAGGAGGGAGGAGGAGAGATGAGGAGAGAGGAAAAGAGGTAGATAGGCAAAGAGGCAGAGAGGCAGAGAGGCGGAAATGGAGATGGAGAGGAAAAAAATAAATATGGAATTAAATGAAAAATGAGAAGGAGTTTGTGTAATTATCGTGTGTTAATTGCCATTGACAGCGGGAAAATACAAAGCAGGGCCCGTAAAAATGGTTTTGGTGGCGCCGCACCAAATCTGGCCAAAAAATGACCCCGTGACCTGAGAGGCTTCGCTGTGATGGCTAGGGCTCATTGATCGGCATGTTTTTAAGCGGCCCTTCTCACTCGCCAGGTGCTTTTCGTCTAGCCAGGAGCCCCTGACCTGTTCCAGCGGCTACAAGTATAATTATTTTGTGCAGAATGACCTTTTCGGCCCCGGAGAAAACTTGAAAGGGTATTTTCTGGCGCCCACTTTATGTACCAAGATCGCACTTTTTACCAGCCCTGAAACAAAGAGCTAAGAAACTTTAAATAACATCCTCCTTCGCATTGTTTTGTCTCCTACCGATAAAACTTGTCTCGTTTCACAAATGTTGCAGATCGTGTAGTATAATTTACATATATCTTCTGGCTAGCCGTATTGCGTTGCCGTATTACAAAAATGTAGCGATGGATGCACTGCAATGGTTTTCAGATCACGCCGATAAGCAACTTGCTGGCATCATCATGTGCAACTTGTTTAGCAGAACTAACATGGTAAAAATTGCAGAATTATTATGACGTTGCATGTATGGTAGTTGTACAATGTATGTACGCACCATGCAGAATGTGCAATGTCACTCACTCGCCCTATGGTCACCAGAGCTGGGTACATGGCGATTTCAACAACTGCTGCAGCGGCTGGCCGCAACCAGTCTGCTCCGAACGATTTCCTGTCTAACCGAGAGCGGGTGTTCAGCCCGCTGAGCCACTGTTGCTGCAGGCTGCACAGCGACCTGCGCTAGAAGAGCAGCATAGAGTCGGCTGCAACCCGACCTACCTCGCCCAACTGATCCGTTCTGAGGCCCGTTGACACAGACACGACCCCCGTCGGCAGTCCTGTCGCATGCAGTACTGACGCTGGTCTCTGCTGGCTGGCTGTCTGTCGAAAACCGAGGCTGCGTCCTGTCTAAAGGTGAGGCTGGTGGTCTGCTAGTGCAGGCAGCCTGTTCAGAGATGCTACTGTTTCCGCCTGTTTAAAGGCAAGGCTGACGGTATGCCTCGCCCGGCCGCCTGTCTTGGTGCCCGTCAGGCGGCCACAGGCAAGCGCTGTCACCCTCTGATGGTACCTACACCAGGGAGCAGAGCGGCACCTCGGACCCGTCTGTGACAGTCGAGGGAGCAGAGCGGCACCTCGGACCCGTCTGTGACAGTCGGAGGGAGCAGAGCGGCCCACCTCGGACACCGTCTGGTGACAGTCGAGGAGAGCAGAGCGCACTCAGCCCGTCTGTGACAGTCGAGGGAGAACAGAGCTGCAACCTCGGACCCGTTTGGCGACAGTCGGGGGAGCAGAGCGGCACCTCGGACCCGTTTGTGACAGTCGGGAGAGCAGAGCGGCACCTCGGACCCGTTTGTGACAGTCCAGGGAGGAGGAGCATCACCTCGGACCCGTTTGTGACAGTCCAGGGAGCAGAGCAAATCACCTTCGGACCGGTCTGTGACAGTCTGAGGAAGCAGAAGCGGCACCTCGGACCCGTTTGTGACAGTCGAGGGAGCAGAGCGACACCTCGGACCCGTCTTGTGACAGTCCAGGGAGCAGAGCATCACCTCGGACCCGTCTGTGACAGTCGAGGGAGCAGAGCGGCACCTCGG
>VOPJ01004483.1:0-22800 GCA_014673585.1 Semibalanus balanoides
CCATTTAAAATAACCTGCCTTTATGTTTTACAGTAATGTAGTGACAGACAAACAGAGTATTTGGTGGACAGATGAATTGCATGTGGTTCGTGCGCTGTTCCATCCTTAAACGAATCACCAACAATTTCTCACTTGGCTGCTCAATCAGCACTACCCCGCTAGAAAGCTTCATTACCCAAGTGGGGTAATTATCCCCTATTTTGAGAATCACTATGCACTGCTCTAGACGGTGCTCTTTTAGCCATATCTGCCCAGAGATCCATCAGATCCAGCAGAGAGCGTCCTGGACTTGACTGTCGCATGTACCGCGAAGCCGACAATATAAAGGATCGACATCGAAACAAAACAACAACAAGAGAAGGAGGGGAATGATCTTAACCCTCGCCTTACGGAGGTCCTGAAGCGACCCCCTAATATTTGTATTGCATTGCATAACTGTTTACACATGCTGCTGATCTTGCTGAAATTTGTTGTAGCTAAAGTAACAACAATTATACGCTTGCTGTCAAAATTTCATTTAAGTTGGTCGAGAAGTTTGGGAAATAATGACGTTTTAATGACGTCATGCACGTGACAAAATTATGCATATTAGAAAAATCGTAGAATGTCGAGTTTTGCAGCAAGTTGCAAACATAAAACGTCAAAGATATAAATACAATTTTCATTCAAGTGGCGATCTCAAATTTCAAATTTTTTGTTTGTATTCCAAAAATATATATAAAATGAAAAATCACTACAAAATCACAATTTGCAAAGTTGTTAAAAGCAGGATATATATGTGAGAGACCTCAGTATGATTAAATGGAATGGAATAACCAGTAACCTCATACTAATTAAAAGAGATAAAATGCCAAAAAGTTATATTGAATATTTCGCCGTTGCGGCTTCTTCAGCAATCACGAAGCCGCTGATCGCCCCAGTGAAACCCCAGTGAACCCCAGTGAAATCGGTTGCTGAAGAAGCCGCAACGGCGAAATATTCAATATAACTTTTTGGCATTTTATCTCTTTTAATTAGTATGAGTACTGGTTATCCATTCCATTAATCATACTGATTCTCTCACTAATGATCCTTGCTATTAACAACTTTGCAATGTGATTTGGGATTTTTCTTATATAAATATTTTTGGAATACAAAAACAAAAAATTTGAATTTGAGATCGCCACTTGAATGAAAATTATATTTAATCTTGACGTTTATGTTTGCAACTTGCTGCAAAACCGCTATCTACGATTTTGTCTAATATTGCATAATTTGTCCACGTGCATGACGTCATTAAAACTCATTATTTCCCAACTTCTCGACCAACTTAAATTGAAATTTTGGACAGCAAGCGTATAATTGTGATACTTAGCTACAACAATTCAGCAAATCAGCAGCACTGTGTAAAACAGTTATGCAATGCAATACAAATATTGGGGGCGCTTCAGGACTCCCTTTAAGGCGAGGGTTAAGATCATTCCTCTCCTTCTCTTGTTTTGTTTTGTTCGATGTCGATCCTTATATTGTCGGCTTCGGCGGTACATGCGACAGTTCAAGTCCAAGGACGCCTCTCTGCTGGATCTGATGATCTCTGGACCAGATATGGCTACAGGACACCTCTAGAGCGATGCTAGTGATTTCTCAAATAGTAATTACCCCACTTGGGAAATGAAGCTTTCTAGCGGGTAGTTGCTGATTGACAGCCAAGTGAAGAAATTGTTGGTGATTCGTTAAGGATGGAACAGCGCACGAACCACATGCAATGCATCTGTCTACCAAATACTCTGTTTGTCTGTCACTACATTACTGTAAAACATAAAGGCAGGTTATTTTAAATGGTGCTCAGCTATGTTTTACGGCTTGTGTGTTTTAAACGCTCAGAATCACTGCTTTCGACTAAGAGCTAGTCGCATATCCACTTATATGACTGTCCCTAGATGGCGCTAGTAGTAGGCACCTGAAGTTATACTGTACCGCATACCACACATGTCCACTTATATTACTGTCCCTAGATGGCACTAGTAGTAGGCACCTGAAGTTATACTGTACCGCTTAGCTTGAAGCCAAGAACTGTGGTTTGGCGGTATGCACAATTTAGGAGCGGGTAACAAGTCATTCTGGTCGTCGAAAGGGGTTACCATATCCCACCATTGAGAGCCACTGGTCCAAAGCCAGGCTCAAGATGATGACAATGCTCACATGCTAGGCTATTTACCGAAAATCCCATGGAAGCCGCGCGAACACTCACCTGACCATCCGATCATTAGTGTGAAGAACAGAACTGGAAACATTCTGGGCCGGTCCTTTCTGTTCCGCTGCGTTCTGTAACAAAGGAAGGACAGCGGTGAGTTCTACCGGTCCGCAGCGCTCTAAACAGGGCACGGCGAGTTCTGAACAGGGCACGACAGCGGTGAGCTCTGAACAGGGGAGCGATCAGCAGTGAGTTCTGAACAGGGGATGGTCAGCGGTGAGTTCTGAACAGGGGGCGGTCAGCGGTGAGTTCTGAACAGGGGCAGTCAGTGGTGAGTTCTTAACAGGGGGTGGTGAGCGTTGAGTTCTGAACAGGGCGCGGTCAGTGGTGAGTTCTGAACAGGGGAGATCAGTGGTGAGTTCTGAACAGGGTCGGTCAGCGGGAGTTCTGAGCAGGGGGCGGTCAGCGGTGAGTTATGAACAGGGGGCGGTCAGCGGTGAGTTCTGAACAGGGTCGTCAGGTGCATTCAACAGCATTCAGCGTGAGTTCTTGAACGGGGCGTCAGCGATGATTCCTTACAGGGCGTGAGCGTGGTTTGAACAGGTCGGTCAGCGGTGAGTTCTGAGTCAACGTGATTCTGAACAGGCTCAGCGATTGAGTTTCTGAACAAAGCGTCACGTAGTTCTGGGTCCACGTGAGTTTTAAAGGTCTCCGGTAGATTCGAGTCAACTGTAAGTTCTTAACAGGTCTCAGCAGTGATTCTGAACACGGCCGACAGCCGGTGATTTCTAACAGGGGCGGTCAGCGGTGATCTAACAGCACGACAAGGTGTTCTGAACAGGGACCGACACAGTTCTGAACAGGGCGTAACAAGCGGTGAGTTCTTGAACAGGCACGACAAGCGTGCATTCTGACAGGGCACGACAAACGGTGAGTTGAACAGGGCGTTCAGCGGTGAGTTCTGACAGGGCACGACACGTAGTTCTAAACAGGCGCTTCAGCCGGAGTTCTGAACAGGGCATTTCAGCGTAAAATTCTGAACAGGGCGATCAGCGGTGAGTTCTGAGTCAGCGGTGAGTTCTGAACAGGGGGCGGTCAGCGGTGAGTTCTGAGTCAGCGGTGAGTTCTGAACAGGGGGCGGTCAGCGGTGAGTTCTGCACAGGGGGCGATCAGCGGTGAGAGCGGGCTCGCCGAGTCGTGCTGCCGCAGTCGGTGGCCTGCTGACATTTGGGGTGGCGCTGCTGATTCAGTTAAGCGATTACAGCAGGCTCAGAAGCGACGCAACCAGCTCGCCGCTCGAACCCGTCGACAAGTTGTATTAAACTTTCAGCAATTGTGCTGAGAATCGCGGCGTGGTGGTGTCACCACTGCAGGAGCCCGAGCGCGAGGCACGCCACGGGCAGAGTTGGCGGAACGCCAGGCACTCCACGGGCAGAGTGGGGGCGCCAATTCCGCGCTGACACACCAGGATGGTTACGGAGCGCTGGAACTCGCCGGCCCTGTTGCTGATGCCGTGCCTGAAGTTTGAATGTCTGCTCCTCCCGCCGGGGGATCAGGCGGCATCTCGGGCCGCCGACTAAGGGAGCCTGCTCGATACATCAGGCCAATTCGGGAGTGACAGAATAAATCGCCAGCTCAAGGCTGGTCATTGCTGAGCTGGGTAGGACGATACAGCAGGCTGATGGCGTTTCCCAGACAGCGCTGGGCTGGTTCGCGGCAGGGGCACGCAGCGCAGGAACGGATCCAACAGTGAGCCGGGTTACATGTCACGCCCTCAGAGCAACGCAGGACAGTGCCACTGGTCCAGCAGGTAGATGCCAATATTAATATTTATTAATGAAATGACACGTATTAGAAGGGAGCACGCTGACTGCTCTCCGAATGAATGCATTTGCATTTTATTGTGAACGTCTATCTGCATAGCACAACTCGCTAACAGTTCAGGCAAGAGTTTATCCTTTAGGTAAGTGCATTATTTTATTTGACATCAGAACGCTATCCAGTATGAGTGTTGTCGGACACACGCGTGTCACCAGAGCGTCTGATGTGACGTCAGTGGCTGACGTCAACTCAACAGGCCGACAGAAACTGTCACACCGTGTGGTCGGCTGTCACACAGCAGTGCAGCCGGCAGAGGACGGCCGCTGGAGGGAGGGAGGGAGGGAGGGAGGTAGCAGAGCGGAGCGGAGCACGGCCCGGCTGATGTGCATCGCAGTTAGCGAGGCCATCGGTCGCCCCGTCGACCTCGTCCCGCCCCGGGGCCGCGCCGGCCGCTCCGCCTGCCGCGCAAATGATCCGGAAAGGAGCCACCGCAACTCAGCCGTCTCCCAGCGAGCTGATAGAGCGGAGTAGACAGTCAGCGGCGGGCCACCGCCCCGGCTCGGCCTCAGCGAGCTGATAGAGCGGAGCAGACAGTCAGCGGCGGGCCACCGCCCCGGCTCGGCCTCAGCGAGCTGATAGAAGCAGAGGCAAACAGTTTCAAGCGGCGGGCCACCAGCCCCTTTGGCCCAGCGAGCTTGATAGAGCGGAGCAAGGACCAGTCAGCGGCGGGCCACCGGCCCCGGCTCGGCCTCAGCGAGCTGATATTAGCAGAGCAGGACAGTTCAGCGGCGCGGCCACCGCCCCTTTGGCCCAGCGAGCGTTGATAGAGCGGAGCAGACAGTAGCGGCGGGCCACGCCCCGCTCAGCCTCAAGCGAGCTGATAGAGCAGAGCAGACAGTCAGCGGCGGGCCACCGCCCCTTGGCCCAGCGAGCTGATAGAGCAGAGCAGACAGTCAGCGGCGGTCCACCGCCCCTTGGCCCAGCGAGCTGATAGAGCAGAGCAGACAGTCAGCGGCGGGACACCGCCCCTCCCGGCTGCAGCCGGCTGGGATGGGCTGATATGCACGTGCTGACTGCTGATATCCAAGCTGCTGCGCCTGCTGATTATCGGTCGCCTAGACGCACTAACGGGTGTCCACTAATGATTGAGAATGACTTTGAAATGCTATTAACTTCCTTATATTTCCACGGAGCCTTCACCAAAACTTACAACACTGGAACATTGGGTCCTGTGGTACGTCATGCCACTTCAGTGAACCTTTATACAGGCGGTTCTATTGGAGGTTTGCGGAGCGCACGCGCAGACCGAACCCCCTGCATCATAGTGAGCGGAACCTCTGGGTTGATTTTTATCAAGGCCATGCTGATTCTTCTTTTCAGCTAGTGATTCAGAGGCTGCCATTCCAGCCTCCTAGATACACCTCCTGCCTTCAGCATGCCCCCAAAATTTTCTATTGGGTGAAGTTTTGGCAAGTTGGGAGGGTTTTTAACTCGTTTTAAGGTGATCACTCCGGCCTCCTTCCAGAAACTGGACAGTGTCACGCGCGTAATGTGCCACTGTCCAGGTCTGGCCAAGAGAAGGTATCCACCGTCAGGATATGTTATCATCGATGAACGGGGTAACAGTCCTCTTCTCAGACACATCTCACGGTAGACGCCGCCATTGACATTCGTGCCACTCTGGAGGAGCACAGGCTTGGAAACGCCCCTCGGTGACATGGCGATCCATACCATTATCTTCTTAGGAAACTTTCTCATAAGCGAAACTTGACTTCGTCTGGAGCATCTTCATCTGGCCCAGCATAAAAACAACATTCCCAGGCATTTCGTGTCCAGAAAAGTGGAAATAAGATTCATCGTCATCAGTCGATTATTTTTTTGCCAAAATTCTGCTCACTGTGGCTCTGGTTTGCTCTTTGGTCAACGACTCCATGATAGGGAATGTAAACTCGCATTAATCATATATTTGTCACTCGCATATAAATATTATTCAGTGAGTCACATGCAAAATTGCATGGCGATCCCACACAAATTACCGTGTTAAAATATTTTTAAGTTGATTCTCAATAATTAGTGGACACCCGTTACACACAGCAAATACAAGCCGAGGTCCATACTAAGTGTGGTTGTCGGATTTCAGCGGCGTATACCTCCATTTTCACCGGCTCACATCAAATGAACATAAAGCCCGACTACAGAAGCCCTCGACAGTATGGGACATGCTGTAATTACTAATTAGTTTGTTAAAATTAGTCACAGCCTGAGAGCTGAGTGAGAGTAAATCAGCCATAATAACCCGCAGAACAAGGCGAGCTAATTCCACTGCCACATAGCCTCTTGGAAGGCTTTGCAGGCAGAATAATCGGCAGACATGTCCACTGTACCGCTGGTATCGGAGTGTGCGGCAGACGTGTAGAGTGTACCGCTGGTATCGGAGTGTACGGCAGACGTGTACACGTACAGTGTACACTGTACCACTGATCTCGGGGTGTACGGCAGACATGTCCACTGTACCGCTCGTATCGGAGTGTATGGCAGACGTGTACAGTGTACAGTGTACCACTGATGTAGGGGTGTACGGCAGACATGTCCACTGTACCACTGATCTCGGAGTGTACGGCAGGACGTGTACACTGTACACTGTACACTGTACCACTGATGTAGGGGTGCACGGCAGATGGAAGCGCGGACTCGATCGCGGGCTCGGTAGTAGGCTGGCTGACGAGAGCCTGCAGACCTCTCGCGGCCGACGGGCTCGGTAGAAGGCTGGCTGACGAGAGCCTACTGACCTCTCGCGGTCCGACGGGCACGGTAGAAGGCTGGCTGACGAGAGCCTACTGGACCTCTCGCGGCTGACGGGCGGCGGGCGTCGGTAGAAGGCTGGCTATCGACACTTCACTGCCCACTCTCTGTCCTCGTCCCGGCCCGGACGAGACTGACCACTCCACCCCGAAATAGCTGCTTTATGTGCCCGGCTGACAGGCGCCTGTGTAGAAGAGGCGGGCTTGACTTGGTGTCGTTACCACTAACATCCCCTCTTGTAAGGTTATGGGGACGGAGTATAGTGCTGCAACGCATAACACTGCTGCAGTGTTCCTTGACAGCTGCTCTAAGTTTGCAGCTGTTAACAGCTGCAATCCATCGAATAGCGACAGCTCGTCTGTGTCGACCTCTGGAATTCAGTCGGGCTCTACTACATATATTATAATGAGCTTTATCAAGATGGATCCGCTTCCTTGGCAATGTCATTTCCGTCCAGCAGCGGTTGATAAAGGAGGGTTCATGTACAAAGGAAAAAGACGGGGCTCAGAAAGGTTTGTGTGGAACTTCCGGAAACAGAGATAACTCAGACCATGGCTGACAGAGATATGTGCCAGCATGAAGTGTAGCGACAATGGTGGTCACCCGTAGGGGTGTTTTGAGCGTTTGCAAAGCAGAAAGCATGTTTTATACACGCGTTGTGGTTGGTGCTGAATGTGACAAAATGACACTTGCACGTTTAGACGCAATTTTGGCTGCCATGTATGTGTTAGGATGTAAGGCTCTAACGACGAAATGAGTGATTTTAGCAAATACGTTGCTCATTTTTAAGAAAATTGTCAGCAAATAATATAGTTGCAGCCAACGTACCAATTCCGTTCGTTTTGTTGACTTGCAGATCAAAGTAGAGATAACATAGCAGAAAGTTTACATTTATGGATTAGACACTGAGGTTGTGGTGCATTGTTGTTGTACATTGCTGTTTCTAATTTGAGAGCAGTGTATGCTCATCACCGACACCAGTACCAGAATGAGCGACATGTTCATTTCAAGCATCGGTCGTATCGTCATCGCTGCAGCAATCCGACCCTCTCAAGCGCCGCTACCATTTGTCAGCAGGTACTACGATCGGCGAAATTAATCTCCTCTGAGCGTCGTTGGCGTGTTTGTCCCCGCTCAAATGGCCGGTTATTGCCTGTCAGTCGTCCCGGCTTCTCGCCCGGAGCGGGGCGGGGCGCCGGCAGCCAAAGTCGGCTGTCGAACGGAAGCTCGGCCGCCGACAGCCCCCTGTCTGATTCCCGGCCCGGCGATTTCCAGCGGCAGACCCGGAAGTGACTGGCCCATCAGTCGGACGGCCGGCATCCGCGCGGCGCCGGCGGCCGTCCGAGATGCTCCAAATACAGCGCAGCTCCCGCCTCGGCCGGCTGCTCCAAATACAACCCGCCGCCCTCAGCCAGCCGACGGAGAGTGGGTGTTGTCTGCTGGATATATCGACACGGAGCACTGCCGGCGACATGCTGGCTGGCTGGTGGACGGCTCAAGGAGACGTCCGGTGAGGTCCCGAGTGCTCCTATTGGTGTTGGAATGTCGCTGGCGTGCTGATGTGTCGGCGCCATTACGTGTATCGGAGTCCCGGAGCTCGTGACAGTATCCGAGTCGGCTGACATTCTGGAAGCGTCCGGTGTCGTTGGGTCGCCGATGTATCGTGATATGTGAGGTTGTAACTTGGTAACCCGTGAGCTGCTGCGCCATCGGTCGATGTCGTGATCTGGTGGGTGGTTATTGGGTGGGTCGCGAGTTAGTAGGTCGTGTGTTAGGATCGTGGGTCTGTGGGTCCGTATCGGCGGCTCGCGCGTTAGTGGGTCATGAACGTGAGTAAGTGGGTCATGGGTTAGTGGATCGAGAGCTGTTGGATATTGAGTCGGTGGGTCGGCGGTTAGCAGGGTCAGTAGCCGGCACTGTCGGGCGGCAGGCTGGCTGCTCTCCAGTACCGGTACACCGCGCAGTCTGTCCGGGGACGGGGGATCGCCTCAGTACCGGGCCTTTCTACTCAGGCGGCGGAATGACGTAATGTTATAACTCGGCGGCCGTCAGCACAACTTGGACAGTTTGACGGCTCTGCTCCGGATCGCGACGCCGAGCCGCCACGGAAACTGCTCTCCCCTGGGGGTGACGGCCCTGCTCCGGACCACCAAACCACTACAAAGACTACCCTCCCCTGGGTGTTGAGGCCCTGCTGCCGGACCCAGCTAAAGGCCGCCACGGAGAACTACGCTCCCCTGGGGATGACGGCCCTGCTCCGGACCACCATGCCGCCACGGAGACTACCCTCCACTGGGGGTGACGGCCCTGCTCCGGACCACCAAGGTACTAAGCCACCACAGAGACTGTCCTCCCCTGGGAGTCACGTCTCCGTGGCAGTCTCCGTGGCGGCTCGGCGTCCCGCTGTCCGGAGGCAGAGCCGTCAAATGTCCAAGTTGTGGTGACGGCTCGCCGAGTTTATAACATTACGTCCATTCCGCCGCCTGAGTAGAAAGGCCCGTTAACTGAGGCGATCCCCCGTCCCCGGACGACTGCGCGGTGTAGTACCGGTCTGGAGAGCAGCCAGCCTGCGCCCGACGTGCTCGGCTACTGACCCTGCTAACCGCCGACCCACCGACTCAATATCCAACAGCTCTCGATCCACTAGCCCAGGGCCCACCAACTCTATTTGGAGAATTTGGTAAGCTGGGCCTGTGCAACTGCACGCACAACCTAGTCAGCGAGTCAATGATCAGGCATCCGACCGGGCCATAGGGGCCATCTGGCATCCCTCAGTAAGTTGCCAGGCTACTCCCGGCCAGTGAAGGGCTGCCTCCGTGACGACTTGGTGGCGCTGCCCGGAGCAGAGACGTCACCACCCCTAGTGGAGGGCAGTCTCTGTGGTGGCTTGGTGGTCTGATTCACTAACCCATGACTCACTAACTCAATTTTGTGATTTTTTAACAGCGGACTGCGGGCGGCACGTCGGAGGGATGGGTACCGGCCACGCCCTGGGCAATCCTGTCGCCCCTGCCACAGTTTAAGCTTCTCCTTTTCTTTGGAGAAGTGCTATAATTTAAGCAAAATATTTTTTTGAGCTCATTTTCTGGACTCCTGTACCTACATATGCGCTATCTGAAAATACAATTGATGATGATGATGATGATGATGATGATGATGATGATGATGATGATGATGATGATGATGATGACGATGACGATGACGATGACGATGGACGATGAACCGTATGACGATGATGATGATGATGCATATGATGATGATGATGATGATGATGATGATGATGATGATGATGATGATGATGATGATGATGATGATGATGATGATGATGATGGCCCGCCTGCTGATGTGTACTGTGGAGCCGGTTAGGCAGCGCTGCCCGGTGTCAGCGTTACGCGCTACCGTGGAAGGCAGGCTGACCTGACACAGAAGTAAGCCGCACTCAGAAGTCATTGCATCTTTCCACTCGGTAGAAGCGTGTTTATCTAGCAATCCAGCGCCCGGTGCATTTTCATCGCGCACAACTCAGCTGAAAGTCAACTCAATATACTTGCATGCCAATTCATTCCACTCAAAGCGGAGAGATACGAGCTCAATCCAATTATTTTGGTGATAGGCCCGGCGACTGTCGGGCGCTTGAAATCGCCATCGCAGGATCAAATGGCAGCGGCGTATATTCCTCACAAGACGGCCTCCTCTGCAGAGAATGGCAGCTCGAGCCTAGAATAGCAGGCACTCTGGCGGAAAACTGCAGATGGAATATTCACCACTCAGCCCGCCCGGAAGTCCATGTTCAATATATCATTAACATAAGGGCAGGGTAGACACAACTTACCACCAAGTTTTGATATATTAGCTCGTCTTTCTCGAGGGCTTTCCGAATACGTCCCTATTCATCCTTCTCCATCGCTCCGCTTCTCTTCCTTCTCCACCACACCACTCGATCTTTTCACGTCTGCTGCCCGTATTTCCCGGTCGGTGACCAGAATATCGGCGTCGACGCGTCGCCACCGTTGGAGACATTAGGGACATTGTCCCTAGTAATTATCAGACATTTCTAAAACAGTCCCATGTTAAAGTACACGTGCACAGTGCACGTGAAATTGTGTTCCTACTAATTTGACATATGTCCTGTTGACTCGGCAGGCGTGGTGACGACATTACCGGGCCGTTCCAAGCCACTCTGGACTCCTCCACAGTTTCAGCCCGATCCTCAACGCACACGTCAATCCCCGCTGTCTCCCGTGTTACGTCCGTGTCCGTCCGTCCATCCACCGTCCAGTGCCCGGTATTTGTGTTCGGCACACCACTGGCACCGTTCAGTAGTTTGTGCCTAGCACATCGTTGGCACCGTCCGGCGTCCACTGTTTGCGCCTGGCACACCGCAGGTATCGTCCTGTGTCTGTGCCTAACACCGTCCAATGTTTGTGCCTGGCACACTGCTGGCACCGTCCTATATATGTTTGTGCCTGGCACAACGGCCATCAAACCGCAGTGGCTGCCACTGGACGCTACAATCATTGAGAAACTCAATGAGAGTAGCGGCGACGTGTATCCTACAATTTCTGCCAGGAATGCGCTCCCCACAGTTACGGAACGCAATTGTGTCTAGTAAATTATACGTTGCGTCAGAATATTCTATCCACGCAGTTGTGTCTTGTCTGCAGTACTGAGTGCTCGGACGTTTGTGGACCGCAGCTTTTGCGCTGATCATAGGTGACCAGCAGTTCACTGAGGCGCTCGATGCCGGCTTCTCGTCAGTCAGATGTCCTTGAAAGCCGCCGCCGCCGATGGCAGGAGGCGTGACCGGTCAAACGGCTGATGTGGCCGATATCAGCCACAGACCGACTGCTGATGTGGCGGATATCAGCCACAGATCGACTGCTGATGTGGCCGATATCAGCCACAGACCGACTGCTGATGTGGCCGACCTCTTGAATGTGGCCAAATATCAGCGGCAGACCGACTGCTGATGTGGCCGTATCAGCCACAGACCGACTGCTGATCCTGGCCGAGAAATAATCAGCCACAGAGCCGACTGCTGATGTGGCCCGATATCAGCCACAGACCGACTGCTGATGTGGCCGAAATAATCAGACCACAGACGACTGCTGATAGTGAGCCGATATCTAGCCACAGACCGACTGCTGATGTTGCCGATATCAGCCATCAGACCGACTGTGATGTGGCGATAATCAGCCACAAGACCGACTGCTGATAAGTGGCCGATAATCAGCCACAGACGACTAGCTGATGTTTAAGCCGCTATCCAGCCACAGACCGACTGCTGATGTGGCCGATAATCAGCCACAGCCGACTGCTGATGTGGCGATATCAGCCACAGACCGAACACTGCTGATGTGGCCGGATATCAGCTCACGAGACCGACTGCTGAATTGGTGGCCGATATCAAGCCACAGACCGACTGCTGATGTGGACGATATCAACCACAGATGACTGCTGATGTGGCGATACCCTCAGCCACAGACCGACTGGCTGAATGTGGCCGATCTCAGCCAAGCCGACTGCTGATTTGTGGCCGATATCAGCCCACAGACCGGGACTGCTGATGTGGGCCCCATATGTCAGCACTAGAGCCGACTGCTGATTTACACTGGCCACATTATCAGCGGCAGACCGACTGCTGATTGGTGGCCAGATACAATCCCCCAGCAGCAGATCGACTGCTGAATGTGGCACGATATCAGCCACAGACCGACATCTGCTGGTGTCGTCGATGGATCTAAGGCCAGGAACCGCATAGATGTTACAAGTGGCCGATATCAGCCACAGACCGACTTGCTGATGTTGACCGATATCAGCTCATACATACCTGACTTGCGGCGTGTGGATGGTACTGGACGAATATCAGCCACAGACCGACTGATTGAATCGAGTGGCCGATATCAGCCACAGATCGAGCTCGATGTGGACGACTATCAGCCACAGAACCGCCTGTCCTGTGTTGTTGGCTCGATATCAGTGCCACACAGCCGACTGCTATGATTGTTGGCCCTTGATATCATGCCACCGATCGACTGCCTGAATGTTGGCCTGATATCAGCCTCACAGATTCGACTGCTTGATGTGGCCGTGATATCAATGCTCATTAAGATCTGACTGCTGATGTTGTCCTAATCATATAGCCACAGATTCGTACTGCTGATGTGGCCGATATCTAATCCACTACCGCCCACTGCTGCCATGTGGCCGATATCAGCGGCAGATCGACTGCTGATGTGGCCGATATCAGCCACAGACCGACTGCTGGTGTGGCCGATATCAGCCACAGACCGACTGCTGATGTGGCCGATATCAGCCACAGACCGACTGCTGATGTGGCCGATATCAGCCACAGACCGACTGCTGATGTGGCCAATATCAGCGGCAGACCGACTGCTGATGTGGCCGATATCAGCGGCAGATCGACTGCTGATGTGGCCGATATCAGCCACAGACCGACTGCTGATGTGCGCGGATGATCAGCCACAGCACTGACCTCGCTGATGTGGCCGATATTCAGCCGCAGACCCGACTGCTGATGTTGTGCTGTATATCTAGCCCACAGACCCGACTGCTGATGTGGCCAATATCAGCGGTAGACCGGACTGCGATGTGGGATATCAGCTGGTATGATTCGTACTGCTGATTTGTGGGTCTGTTTAGGTCCATCAGACTGATCTGCTTGTGTGTGGCCGATATCAGCCACAGACCGACTGCTGATGTGGCCGATATCAGCCACAGACCGACTGCTGATGTGGGCGATATCAGCGGCACGGATTGTCGGCTGGTCGGCTGTGCGGCTGGTGCAGCGGGCCGGCTTTGGGTGACTTCCCGCCCCTGTTCCTTGAACTTGACCCTGGTTCTCCGGATTATATAGGGTCTGCCGTGCCACTTGCACAACAATTCGGGGAGGTCCCACCGATCTCACGGTATGTATTTCCATCTGTAGATTGGATTAACCCTGTTGGTTTTGCCGGACCATATCAAGATGAAGAGGATTTATCAGAGGAATGCGCAAAAATGTCGGTTCCTTCTTCGAATAAGGAACATGTTTTAAATATAATGGACGGTGGGTACGCGCCAGCAATCTCGAGCGTGACCGTTCAGGCTGCACACTGTTATGAGATTGATGCTCTAAGCTGTATGGATACTGCGTAACAACTGTCCTCTATTCTACCGAAGTCCATTGCAATGTGCACTTACTTGACCAAACGCAAGTACTACGGCTACAAGCAGGGTGATATGCTTCAAGACATTGACGTTATATTGTGCAATGTCGGAATGTTGTCCAGACAAACTCCGAGCATCTAAGCGAAAGCACCAGAACTCAGTGCGCCCATTGGCATGTCGAGGTTGCCAAACTTCGGACGATTCAACGGCTGGGGATCTCAGTAAACCAAATCGAGAACTGCATACAGCTTCAAATATTGCGATCAAAGCCCACTGATTGAACGTCATTCAGTACGCTGTGATTGCCACGTTCTCAAGCAATGGTCCTGTGACGTCATGATGACGTCAGAGGCAATATGCTGGGATGATTTCACTTGTTCCGACCTCGGCGCACTCGAGTTGTGTTTCGATAGCGTTTCTGTTGCGTCGTTACAGCCGCTGCAGTCCCTGGCCGTCCCTGCCGTCCCTGCCACCACAGCCGGCGATGCAATTTAGATTCAGAGATATCCCTATCGCTGTCGATTGCAGCGTGGGAGTCGTGGGACGGCGGGAGACGGTGAGAGCAGCCCGGCCAAAGCCGACGGCCTTCGCGATTCCAGAGCCGTATCAGAAGCGCTCGGTGAAATGGAATGCGGCTTTCTGGGCGAAGGCTGGCCGTGCTGCGAACGGGCGGAAGATAACCTGATCGTTTCCGTGCCGAGGCACGTCAACAGAAATATGTCCAATATGACTGTCGGCGAACGGTGGCAAGTCTCCGGTATGACTCACAGCCGCAGTCTACTAATGTAGCCACTGAGTTGTGAACAGCATAACAAGGATATAAAACACGGTGTAAGTTAACAAGAAGGGAACTAGACGACAACAAGTCGAGCGGAGAAAGGCTGCGATATTACAAATATTGCCTGAAGCTCTCGTAACTAAGCGAGACGAGTGATATTTGATATTTTTGCAGAAAGAATCGTCCATGCATATGCAATTTTTAATCATCGTAATTAAGATCACTTTGAAAGGCATCCAACCAATACTCAAATTCAAGTATATATCTGCGCACAGTGCTGTAAAATTACTGCATATAAAACCTACATTATCAGTGATACTATGTGGTGCATAAATGTCTTTTATATTAGGTTTATTGTTCAGTATGTGTCTGTGGAAATCTGGAGGGATAATTTAGGTTAGACTAGCTACATTATCTACACTTTATGCCTCGCCATTAGTAACTAACCAACCAGACACAACCATTCCCAACGTTCAGGGTTGTCAAAGTCACTGGTGCACGAAATGGCTTAAATAGGGTATATCAAACACACTATTCACAGCATTGAATACGCAAGGATTCCATTTATTTCATTTAGAATGGATTTAACTTTGAAACTCGATACTTTTTCGCCAGTAGCTTCCTTCTGGTTTTGACAGAACACTGGCATCCTTTCAACTTACATTGGTGAGTGTTTCCCATGGGCCAAGAGTACCTTCTCACTTTGAAGACGACTGCAAGGCAGTGAGGAATATGGCGCATATATAATATGAAAATAGAGTTAGGCTACTCTCAATGAAACACAAAAAGCAATACCCAAGTCACTACATTATGATTCATACAAAATATGAATACGGTTCTCGTGAAATGTGGTAACGTAAGCGATGCAATTTATGGTGCCGTTATAACTACAGCGTAATATAATGCATTTAGCAATGCAAAGGGGTTATGCAAATGTATTAGTCGTAGCATTACTAGCAAATGTTATGCAAACATCAATGAACAGACCTGGCACAAACGCAACAATCTCAGACTGTGCTCCCTCTGCGACCTGCCTGGAAAACCTGTCTTGAAACATTTGTCAACTCACTCTCAACGTACAGTGAAATTTTAATCAGATAACCGCCGATACTGACACTTATAATGCACAGGCTCTAATGCATCCACAGAAAAGTTTGCTCGCTATGTCATCAATGATGCCTTTCGTCAACCATTTATCTTTCACTACAGATCGACGCTTCCTGGACTGCACTGTTTGCTGATCTGGGATAAGTGCAGCAGCACAGGTGTTCTGTTGATGGTAGTGGCATGTAGTGGGTTGATGATGAGTTTATCATTAGCCGTTTTCACGAAGGATTTATTCGCTGGGCGTTTCTCCGGGTAATATTTCGGGCAACTGGGGCGTTTTGGGTAGCTAAATGGGTCTATAGCTTCTAAGAACACGTATTTTCATTTATTGTATTAATTGAAACCTTATGTATACGTGTAGGCTCTTACAAGGTAATATTTCCTGTTATTCTGTTTTTTGTAATCAAATTCATGAACAAATCTGGCAATTTTGTGGTGTTTTAGTTCCTCCTACAAAGCATAGGTACTCTCCAAAGTGCCCAAAAGAGACTAAAAAGTATATTAAAGTGCCCTAAAAATAACCAGATGATCAGCTTTGATTAAATACAAGTACAATGGGATGATAATTAGCATGTCAGTTATGTATTTTTTAATGTAAAAAGGCGAAACAAAAAGGAATAAGCTTTCACCGTTACGGCATCGTCAGATTCCGTTACGAAATCCGTCAGATTTGAATCTGACGATGCCGTAACGGTGAAAGCTCATTCCTTTTTGTTTCGCCTTTTTACATTAAAAAATACATAACTGCCATGTTAATGATCATCCCATTGTACTTCTTCAACATTCCATCATGGACAAATTACCATCACAAACACATTAATTAAAACAATGCAGAATTCACAGATAGGGAAATATTGAGAATATACATGTGACAAATAAATATAATATTATGATGAAAACAGAAATCAAATGTCACAAGCATATAGACAAACCTTAATTCAACTTCACTATGTTCCACTGAGTTTGTGTCATTTAGAGCGGTAATTTCGTTGGTTTCCCGAGAATTGGAACAAGCATTAATTTTTTATAAGCAATGAATCACACCATTGTTTTTTGATTGATTGCTTACTTAATGAATCTCACAAAAAGCCGAAATGACCTCAGAAAAATACGCTTATAAACCCATGAAACATCCCGGCTTTCTGTACCCACTGGTACTGTAAATCAAAGTTGGTCGTGGGACGAGCTGGCCCATGGGCCATGGGCTGGGTCTGGGCTGGGGCCGGGCCTCAACTTTAAAAGAAATCACTGGACTCTAGACGGGCCTGGGCTGAGAATGTTGAAGTAATGCGCGCGCCGCGCAAGCCAGGTCAGAGCTTAACGATATTTCAACCACGAGCTTACTTCCACAGCAGCACACAGGTGAGTGATATTATTTCACATGTATAGTATACAGATAAATATGCTAAGATAATTATTGCATTTTTTGTGAAAACAATTATATGGTTAATCAGAAAGGGCCGGACTGGGAATGATCCTTAATATTATTAATTTGACTGTGCCTGGTCTGGGCCTTGGCTTGGTGTTGATGCTGAGCTAGGGGTTGGTGTTGATGGGCCTGAACTGGGCTGAGCTAGGGGTTGGTGTTGATGGGCCTGCAACTGGGCTGAGCTAGGGGTTGTTGGTCCCCTGACGAACACTGCTGTAAACTCACAAAATGGCTGCTCTATATCGAACGGACGCTATTGCTGGGCGCAGACCGCGACAAACTGTCTTTGCGCTTGTCCGCATGGCGCGAACCGCCTCGCAAAAATTATACAAACGCAATTGTGTATTATCATTAATCCTTGCTAGCAAAAGGGAATATGTCTGAAAACATGAATGGACTCACTCATCTAATTTTCATTTAAATAAGTACCACACAGCGGCCAAACAGATGTAATATACACGGACTACTCAGCAGCCTTTCAAAGCGTGAACCATTCATTGCTACTTCACAAACTGCACCACTCATATCACATATCACACCGTTCTAAAATGGCTCTCGACCTATTTAAAAAACCGCAAACAACGAGTTGTTGTAAATGGAAAATGCTCCGACTGGGAACAAACGTGGTCTCCCACGGAACACCTGAAGGAAAGCATTCTATCGCCATTTACTTTTCCCGCTTTGTTATGTTAACGACCTCCTGACAAATCACGACCAACTGTTTGCTGATTTGCCGATGATGTTAAATTATAATCACAAAATTTCAAACACGAACGATTCACTTGGCTGCAAAGAGATCTGGACATCTTGCCAGTGTCCTGCAGACTGGCAAACAATCTAAAAATCCGACAAAAATGTAAATAATTCTACTATGACTTTAAAACGATCTCCCCATTTCAGTGACATTACAAAGATTAACGAAAACACCCTTGAACACGTTTCTTCAATCGTGATCTTGGAGTATATTTAGAACACTATAACTCAAACATTTAGAGACCACATTAACTACTGTTACCAAGGCAAACAGAGCACTGGGTGTTATGATAAGATCTCTTCAGACTGGTTGTGCTCGCGGCGCCTTGAAACGGAGCCCATATTGGCAGCATATTACGGCAACGTACGCTCCATACTCGAGTACGGATGTGTGATATGGGGAGGCGCAGCAGCAACACATCTCGATCGGTTGGACGCGCGTCAACACAAGTTTTTTATGCTGGTTTCGAGTCACATGTCGCATGCCTCTCACATTCACAACTCACTCTCAATATTTCAGATCTTTCTAAAGTATTTTAATATGTCTCGCTTGCTCAGAGAAGAGTAAGTATGACATAACTATTGTACATAAATTCTCAGGATGGATCGAGTCTCCTTTCCTTCTTCAAACTTCTCTTGCAAATATCACACGCCTACCCGCGCAGCATGCACACAATCAGCACGTCCCCTTCGGTAGCGTTAGAAACCGTTAAACGCGCGTCTTTGATCGGGCGTCTCGCAACACAACTATTCCTTCTACCTGCCCCTGCATCGGACCTTTTCAACTGATACCTTAGGGGCCTTTTAGAATGCAGGTGAAGTCGATGTAAAAGTTTTGGCGGTGGTAGGCTGTACAGCACTGGCTGATGTGATAGGTTTATGTGCTGGCGTGTGCGTGTGCGAGGAAGGGACCGAGCCTTGCGAGTTATTACTTTTATTTCTGTTTTTACTCATATGGGGTTGTCTCGTTTACCGATCGCATGTCTTATTTTACAAGAGTTTTTGTCTTTTTAACCTCACAGCATATCTGTGAATTATTGTTCACTATATTTATTTTTACTTTATTCATCTTTACTGCCTCATGAACTTTTGTCCTATTTTAGTATCATATTTTTGTGTTACATATTTGTCTAACCAACTGTGTGCGTGTGCATGTGCATTGCTGTCGTGTCGTCGCATGTTTTAATTACTCGACTTGAGCTGTAATTGGGTGAATGCCTGTTGCTCATTGTCATTAAATAAACAAAATAAACAAGTTATTATTCCTGAAAACCAAGCCGTTGTAAAATATTATATCTATTTACACGAACCCGCACTTAGGGTATTTCGAGCACGATGAAGTCACACCAAACGCCCGAAACCACCCCAATCGTTGGGCATCATAGTTAACGACATTCTTAATTTTAAGCAAGCTATGGTGTTATAATGACAAATGAAATATCCAGAAAGGTGCATTTATTTATAAAGTTTCATTGATCTCCCAAAACCAATGTAAATTTATGTTCCTACGAGCTGCGGACCCATTTACCCGAAAACACCCCAATCGCCAGAAATACCCAGGGAAAGCACCCGGCGAATAATTCCATCGTAAAAAAGGCTGTGGGCACACAATCGGGCACGCCGTGGAGATGGCAGCACTCAAAGGACCGGGTTTCCTCTCGCACTGACCTAATGACTACTGACTATAGCTGCAGCCTCCACGAATACGCCCACACGGATAATGAAACCGTGCTCATCGCGTGGAAAGAAAGAGATGAAGAGGAAGCATTACGTATAGCCGGAGCTGTAATGACCCAACGAGAAAACGTTTGATCTGGCAAACTTGCCAACTACCTCGTTCATTCAGCGAAATGATTCGGGATACTTAATAATCGACTGTGACGCACCGAGTGCTTAATGATGTGCACAGCGAACGAAGACAGGCTGCAAATCGCCAGCAGTGCGTTATCTCGGTGTTAGTGCAGTATTCGGGAGGGAAAGCTGAGGAGATGAAGATACAACTACCTGATATTTTCATCAATAAACCGATATTTCTAACCTTATAAACCAAATCACTGCTTTAAAACAAACTTGACGAGCATGACATGCATATTGCATAGGTAGCTACAAGAACGTGCGCAAGCACGCACGCATGGCCGCACATAGGCACACACCCAAACACGCGCGCTCACACATTTGGCCAATATTATAGACACCGAACTTCCGCATTAAAGGGATATTGCCACCTCCGGAGGATTTCTAAAAAGCTACTAAAATGAATGATGGGAAATGGGGATTAACAAACATGTATGCTCTTGCTCAAACTTGCCCTAGAGCAATGTATCGGCAAAATATTTTGGATTCATTTTTTACTCCAAAACGTTGCTCCCAGCTTTGCTCAGCACTAAATTCAAGATGGCTGTTCTTGTCCTGTTTGGCTGTCAAACTGGCACAACTGTTACGCGTCCAAGAAGCGCGCCCAAAGCTGAGGCGTACGAATCCATCGAGGCTTGACCTTGAAAAGTCTATCTGTGTCGTAAGGTAATGCTGCTAACTTTTACCGCCCAAAGTCGAGCCATAGTCATTCTTGCTATTTTATTATGAAAAGAAGCTAAGGTTTTTGACAATATATTCAACTGCTCGCGCATTTTAATTTTAAAGCTCACTGACTGAATAGTGATGTTGAGTTTGCAATATTCCAAATAAGATTACAGTCCGCAAAAATATTAAAAATAGTGATGAAGCGACTCCAATTTTACGAATGCTTGTCAATCATTGAAGATGCAAATGTATTTGTTGTATCTAATGGGGTATTTTCGGGAACCAGAATTTGCAGGTGAAATCGGACACGCTTAATCTAAAGATACACACCAAAAACTATATATTGGCCCGCGACGTGGCACTATCTCTTTAAGTGCGATGTATAGAGTGTCAATGTAGATTAGGCTGTTGAAGTACTCGATATTATATTTTATTGCCTGTTGTATAGCAATGAATTGGTACTTGGTAGGTATATAAGACAACTTGTTGCAGATGCCAAATATTGATAGTAATGGAACAAGACAAAATTATACAGAACGAATTTGCAGTACCACTATCTCGAATTAAATAAGAAATAGGAGCAACCAACAGTCATGGATCATTGAAATAACGCAACTGGTATGCATATATGCGACGCACGGTAACTTCGCCATTAACCACACAGTGACCTTTCACGCACAGCCACCGAACGTACCGCGGTCATCACTAACCAATCACTCCATCAGCGCATCGACCACACACATTAACTACACCGACATTGGATGGAAGCAGGCAGGCGATGCCGGCATGCAACCGCTCAAAACATTGCCGCTGTCTCCAAACGGCGGATCCAGGATTTTTAGGAAGGGGCCGCAGTCCAATTTAGGGGCGCCTTCCAACAACTCGGATGGTCTGAGGGGCGCCATGTGATTCTGATAAGGGCGCCAAGTTGGTCTGAGGGGCGCCCTGTAGTCAGAATAGGGATGCTGAGTGCTCACGGGCTGTCGATCGCCGGGCGCCTGGCGACGTCCGGCGCAGCCCGCGGGGCGCCCTTCTGCAGCGCTCTGGTGGGGGAGGGCCGCGGCCCCTGCGGCGCCAACTCCCTGGATCCGCCCCTGGCTGTCTCAAAACGATCAATCTGCACATGTTTCAGCTTAGCCTTTCATTACTTGATAGAAGGCTACAGTAGACAAGCAGCTCAACACATTGCAAAAATTAATTTGTCCTGGTTGGTGTTTGTTGAATTGTGCATCTGCATATAGCTGAGCTAGGATTGATTCACCTCATTTTCAACTGGCAACAAATTGGCACGAAAGTTATTGCGCGCTTTACCATGTAATGCTGCAGTCTTCTCCATCGTCAGACTTTTTCCAAGCTGACTCCACCTATCTTCATATCAGTATTTTTCGGAAGCTGCCAAATATAAGTCGCAGAAGTTGGCGGGAAGTTGTCGATTGGTTCGGTAAACAGAGGTCCGATATGAGGTGGTTCTCACTGGCGGGCGGCAGAGCTGGAGGTCGATACTCAACTGACGCCCGCCCCGCTGGTCCCGCCCCCGATAACGGAAACTGTCAGCGACACATTACCACTTCTAGTAGTGGTAAGCCCTCTGGGGTCTACAAAATATTTTGTTTGACTACCAGCCAGCTCCTGGGGTCTTTGGATTATCTCATCAACTATAGTGTGAATCTGGAGAAATAGAAGGTATGGTTCGATTCATAAAAATATATTCTATAAACCATGGATAACAAATAAGCGATATAAGTAGACAAACTCCCTTTAATCAAGGCTTAACACAGGCCTAATCAAATATTTTTCCTTATTCATATTCGCTAGGCTTTGTTTCGCCATGGCTCTGCAATACTGTCTGGACCGAGCTATGCGAGATACTCCGTTCCCTTCCCCCGCGGCTCTGCCATGTGAATACGTTGGCGCGAGGTCATTCGCCGTCGAGAGTACCTTGTTATCGCTCCTGAACGCGCCATCCAATACACACCGAGCTGTTCGCCCAGCCATACGTCGGTCGGTAAGCCTTGGCTGCACTTGAAGCCTGTCTGATGGCCTGCTTACGGTCACTAAATGCGAGCCTCGAGGCGCTATTCTTGGGTCATGGCCTGGGGCTATCGCCGGCCCGGAACTGACCGTAGCACAGTCTGTATCCAAGCGGTCAGTCAAATCAGCAGCACCAGCCGGGGTCCGACTGTAGCACAGTCTGTATCCCAGCGGTCAGTCAAATCAGCAGCACCAGCCAGTGCCGCTGTCTGGTGT
>VOPJ01004484.1:0-22812 GCA_014673585.1 Semibalanus balanoides
CACCCTTGGTTGCCAGTTGCCATGTGAGCACTGTTAGGATGCATGCTAGTGGCCGCTAGCAGCGCTTTTGTTCTCCGTGG
This sequence comes from Semibalanus balanoides, assembly GCA_014673585.1. Taxonomy (NCBI): domain Eukaryota; kingdom Metazoa; phylum Arthropoda; class Thecostraca; order Balanomorpha; family Balanidae; genus Semibalanus; species Semibalanus balanoides. Next base: position 81 of record VOPJ01004484.1, read on the forward strand.
CAACTGGGCGTCGGCAATGAAAAGCCAGAAATTGTATACGTCACGATTGAAAGCGTGTAGCTTGTGGAGAGGTAATTTTTGTTAGTAGAAAATTACAGAATGAGTGATAGCGCTAGGGGATGTGTTTCAATGGTGGCACTTCAGACAAATCATCAATTTTATAAAATGAAAACAACACAGATGTGATATGCCCCTGGCCCTGAAGAGATTCTGGAAGTGCTCCTGTCTGTTTCCTGCTGCGACTATTTTTGTGACGTAATTGTGACGTTGGCTAGTGAAAAGCACTAGTGTGTGCCGGACAGCGCTCAGATTGTGATATACAGCTGTCTAGAAGATGGTCTAGGGTGTCCTTTGTCCTGGTAGGGTGAGCACTATCAACTGGATTTTTTCAACAGTTGGCCGCCAGGGTCCGCTAGTGAACCAGGGTGTTATTATGCCACAATCAAATGGTGCTAGCTTATTTACTCATTGTTAATTAGTGATGACGTCATTTTTTGGAAGTACGTTTTTTGCATTTTTTGACCAGATACAGAAAAACAAATGACATCACTGTATTTCTGAGACAAAACTTGTCATGAAACATGCATTTTGTATTTATATTTATCCATTTCAAATTTTGACCTTTTTGACCTGACATTAACCTTATAATGGGTCAGGTGTGAAAATGGCTGCTACACTTGAATTGTATGCCTAAGATTACCCATAAAACATGTGTCGCATGACATCTTGCCAATAGTGACCTGATTTGACCTGACCTTGACCTCGACCCTTGCTTACAATTTCAATTTTGCTTATACGGGAGATGTATCATACTTCTGAGACCCTTGTGCGATAATGGTGACAATCTGAGGCTTTGGATGGAAAATATGGCCTAAAAACTCAAATATCTTACATTTGACCTTTCGCCTGACTGTGACCTGTCATATGACCTTATTTTGACATTTTCGCGTGTGCTTTAGAATGGTATCATTGAGAGATTTAGATTGCCGACTTGCGCGTCTCGCTGCGGTTATTGGTTCGGAAGATAACGAGGGGGCGAATAACGCCCCCCCCCCCCCAGCCAATGGCGTTCGGCTGAGACCCCAGCCAATGCCGGGTTAATACGGGCGTCCGGCCGCCTATTTGGTCCCCACAAGACGGTGGCCGTCATTAGACGGCCCAGCCGGTCGTGGTTCATGGCGAGTGCTCCCCTGTGGTTTTTGCCTTTTGTTGGCTTAGGTTTAGTTTCAACCTCAGGTTTGCAGGAAAGCTTGTAGGTAACTTTCTTTTCCTAAGCACCACAACTGCTTCACTTGAACTCTGACCGTGCATGCCAGAGTGTTCAGCTGTGTGTTGCCTTCTGTTTCAGCGCGAGTGCATCTCTATTCATGTGGGCAGGCGGCGTGCAGATGGGCAATGCCTGCTGGGAACTGTACTGCCTGGAGCACGGCATCCAGCCGGACGGCCGGATGCCATCTGACAAGGCGGCAGGTGGTAGTGATGACAGCTTCAGCACCTTTTTCGCCGAGACCGGCGCTGGAAAGCACACGCCGCGCGCCGTATTCGTCGACCTGGAGCCGTCCGTTATTGGTAGGTGTGCGCGGCACCACGGCCAGTGACGTGACGCTTGGGTGACATGGTAGCGAGAGCGACTAGCGAGAGCGACTAGCGAGAGCGACTAGCGAGAGCGACTAGCGAGAGCGACTAGCGAGAGCGACTAGCGAGAGCGACTAGCGAGTTTCTGGGTATCTAAAGGCAATGTTGCGTTTTTCTGAAAGTTGTCTAATATACGTCTGTTGTAGTACAAATATAAAGAAGTGCTGCTGAAAAGGATGGTGACATTTGTTTCTTGAAAAGTTACTGGACTATATATAAATTAAGTCTGGTATAATTTAGGACAATAACGTCATTATCGAGCTATAGAGAATAGGCAATTTTTGGTAAACAATTCTGGCAGCTTGAACACAGAAGTATTTTGTTATCGTACTCGCAGCAGATAATCTAGTCAAGGTTTGAGAAATAAAAGTTGTTTTTCTCCCAGGAACAACAATCTTGAAGTCGCTGTCGGCCAATCAGCGGCGGCACTAGCCTGGCCGCATTTCGAAAATTGTAAATCAAATGGATTTATTTTTATTTGTTTGTAATGCAGACTTCAAAAACGACCAAAGCTAATGCCCATCTCAGTTGAAAACCAATACCAAGGTGAAAACATTCCCTTTTAGGCAACAGATAACTAGATGTGTTTGTCTTGGTGTGATTAGACATTCATGTGTCGTTGTGTGACGACGTTTTTTTTCATTTGGTAACCATAGCTGTGTCATATATTATGTCATATAAGGGACTATCCCACCTTCTCAAAAAATCTAAAATGTTCGCCGCATGTGGTGTTAAATATTAAGTAATTGCTGCCGAACACGATTATGACATTGGTTTCTCACAAACATTGCTCAATTTCATAAAAAGTTAAGTTTTAATATTAGGGCTGATGACGTCATATGAAGTAATTTCGGGAATCGAGAAAACCTTCACGCTGCCATATGTACGGCTATTGTATGGCCAAATGTAAAACAAGTCGACTACTCAGACATTTAGTAAAGATTGACGACGTCATCGGCTCAGGGTCCCCGTTCAAATACACTGGGGATGTTACAGATGTCAAAATCAAACTCAAATTTCTTTGTGATTCGACTTCGGTGGTTGTTTTAACTTATATTGTACATAATTGCAATGCCTAGCACGGGAAATGGCTAACTCAACTCAAATATAATGTTAAGGTGGGACAGTCCCTTTAAGGGTACCAACTACGAGGCGGAGCCACCTAAAAACTCCTGTCAGTAGAGTCATCGATTCGCATTGATTTTCCACTGGCAGTCGGTGGCCGTGCATTGACTGTTGGCCTCCTGTTGGTTGTCTGTTAGCCGTCTGGTCTGATGTTAGCCATCACCGTTATCGGTCTTGTCTGATGACTTGGCTGCCTGTTCGACAGACGAGGTCCGCACGGGGACGTACCGGCAGCTATTCCACCCGGAGCAGATGATCACTGGCAAGGAGGACGCCGCCAACAACTACGCACGCGGCCACTACACGGTGGCAGGAGGTCGTCGATTTGGTGCTGATCGCATCAGGAAGCCTGGCCGACCAGTGCACTGGTCCTTCAGGGCTTTCCTGGTGTGGGTCCTGACTCGTTCGGTGCGGCAGACCGGCTCTCGGCTTCACCGCGCTGCTGATGGATCGACTAGCGTCTGACTACGTGCAGAGCCAAGCTGGAGTTCGCCATGCTAACCGGCGCCGCAAAAGTGTCGACGGCGTGGTGGGAGCCGTAACTCCATCCTGACCACGCACACCACGGCTGGAAGCACTCGACTGCGCTTTCATGGTCGATAATAGGGCATTACACATATTGTATGCGACTCGACATCGAGCGACGACGTACACGAACTGAACCTGGCTGATCGGCCGAATCGTCTCGCCTCCATCAGCGGCCTCGCTGCGCTTGAGAAATCGGGGGCCGAATCGTCGACCTGACAGAGTTCCAGACCAACCTGGTACCGTACCCGCGCATCCACTTCCCGCTGGTCACCTATGCGCCCATCATCTCCGCAGAAAAGGCAGCACATGAGCAGATGAGCGTGTCTGAGATTACCAACTCCTGCTTCGAGCCGGCTAACCAGATGGTCAAGTGCGACCCGCGCCACGGCAAGTACATGGCCTGCTGCATGCTGTACCGTGGTGACGTCGTCCCTAAGGACGTCAACGCCGCCATCGCCACCATCAAGACCAAGCGTAGCATCCAGTTCGTCGACTGGTGTCCGACCGGCTTCAAGGTGGGCATCAACTACCAGCCGCCGACCGTGGTGCCCGGCGGCGACCTGGCCAAGGTTAGCGCGCGTCTGCATGCTGTCCAACACTGCCATCGCCGAGGCCTGGGCCCGCCTGGACCACAAGTTCGACCTGATGTACGCCAAGCGCGCCTTTGTGCACTGGTACGTCGGCGAGGGCATGGAGGAGGGCGAGTTCTCCGAAGCTCGTGAGGACGTGGCTGCCCTCGAGAAGGACTACGAGGAGGTCGGAATCGACTCTGTGGAGGCTGAGGACGAGGAGGGAGAGGAGTACTAGGAACACTCGGCGCTTCTGCGCTTCAGTGGTGCAGCGCTCTGCGCCGCCACTCGCCACCCCTTTTCTTTGCTTGTTTTCCACAACCATTTTTGGTTGCTTTTGATTGGTTTGAGACCAGACGATTTTGTATTGCTTTTCATGACGGCAAGGCCAGTCGATTTTCGAGTCTTTGATGGCGTTGAGGACGTCAGCTTCAGGATCTAGTCTGGAATGTGATGATGTTGCACCCGTTGTGAAGATAATGTACGCTATTCGCAGGGATTCGCCAGTCTAGCATTGTGCCCCCGGCCATCGTCACTCGGTAGGGGGCGCCTCGCTTTCAAAGTATAGCGGACCTCGCTTATATTGACTTCTGATCTACTGCCCACTACACCAACCACGTCACACATTTTCCCCTCATCACTCATGTTGTCGACACTGTTAATCGCCTTGCGAGTATTACGGTCACTGTTAAATTGCTCGAATGATGGAACTTTGCAGCTACAACCATGGCTTGTTGACGTTACCATGGTTGCGCTGGAACCCACCGAGATTAACGGCCAGAACGGGTGACAGACCGCGATTACGTGCGGGGTGGCTCTGTGATGGAAATGTGGAGCTACGCAATTGTCGGGCGAGCTACTGCCGGTGTGTGACCTTTTGAAATACAGCTTATATTCTTCACAAGTTGTCAGGCTGACGTGACATTTACTTACCCAGACGAGGTGGGAAAGTCTGTTGTCACCGATCTGTCGGTGGTCGGCCGAAGTGCCGGTGGACAGCGAGGCTGCAAACATCGACTTCTGTTGAACTACTGCGGGTAAGAGCATTCAGGGTCTTTCACGAATTGTAAGTGGGTGGGAACATGGTTGCGCACGTGACATTTCCTGGAGGAGAGAGCGAGTGACAGGTGGTGATGAGGTATCGCGAGAGGCAATCCGTGGCCGGTGGCAGAAGTGTCGCATAGTGACACGTCCCTGATGAAGTGAAAGATGGTTAGAATGAAAAAGTGAAATAGTGCAGATAATTTGAACGGCCATTGGTTGGCATTTCAGTCGAATGTTGACTAAGGGCCAGTGCTGATCCCTTGAGGCTGACCCAGGTAAAGAAGGCTATTGACGATCACTTGACACTGACCTAGGTAAATCAGGCCGGTGACGATCCCTTGAGACTTACTTAGATAAAGCAGACCAGTGACGATTCCCAGAGACTGACCTTGGTAAAGTAGGCCATTGGCGATCACTCGGAGACAGAACTAGCAGGCCAGTGACGATCCCTTGAGACTAGCCTAGGGATACAAACATTTACGGCAAGGTAAAATGGGCATTATCATAAGGCGAGACGACGAGACAGCCACGACATGAGAAACACTAAATAAAACTTAAACGAAACGAAAGACATGACAGTAGCAACATTAAAAACACTAAATAAAACAGTTAACCCGCGCACCGACAGGGGGCGGATATCCGCCCCCCCCCCCACAGGTTTTTCAGGACTAGCGGAAAAACGGGCATCGCGGTAGCCGCAAATTTTTGCAAAGCTGTTTTGGGCATCAATTAGTTACCACACTTTATGATTTTTTCTTTACATGCCTAACTTTTAAGGGTCACGTCAGGTCAGACACATTACAATGACCTGACTAAGGTTTCAACCTTTTTTTTTTGGTAGTTTGACATCTTGCCGAAGCACAGTGGTGAACGCAAATCAGGTTTTGGACCTCTTCAGTGTGGAAAGGCTCGTGTATTACAGTTTGGTATATTATCTCGGATTTTTTATATCGGGACCTGAGGTTGTATGGTTTGTGACCCTCTCCATTAAAAGGCTATAGGAAAAAATTGAAATTGGCGCCCAATCGAACAAAACCTGGCTAATGTGGTCAGTTTCAGTCCTTATACTATTTTGAGTTTTTCTAAGCAGAAAATGCATGTTGTAATTTTCTTTCCGTGACCTTTTTAAGGTCAAAATCCAATGTGCCCTACAGGTCATATGGTTTTGTATAATAGCAATCATCTTTAGTTGCGTAGAGGCTTGTGGTTTTCACCATTCTTGTTTCTTTTGTCGACTCCATCGATGTGACATAAAAATTTGACTTACCTTGACATGACCTCGGTCAGGTCAATTTTTTAGTTTGACATAGCTAAATCATACGATACAATTATTCCGATGCGCCGGTGATGTGAGAAAGACGATGGTGGCAAATCGTGCCAATCTTTTGTACTTAAAAAGTTAATAAGCAAAAAATTTTTCCAGTTACATAAGCATGTTTGATCCTTTGCTGGCCTTTGGAGCCTTAACTATTGTTCCTAAGTCACAATCTGAGGCATAGGGTGGATTCCAGGAAGTGTGATTTTGACAGTTTTGGGGGGGGCAATTCAAAATTATGCATAATTCTGAATAACTCAGATCGGATTTCGGGCTTGCGTTTATGGTATCAATAACTGATTTAAAATCAAACTTTCTCTTTGTAAAAGTTGTAGTTTACGACAAACTCAGGAAATGTTCAAATTTGCGGTAGCGCGATGTGGGTGTTTGGGAGAGGGGGGCTGGCCGTTTGCCCCCTGGAATCCGCCTTGATCTAGATAGGTTAGCGAAAGAGTTGTTTCAAGCGCAGTGAGGTGTTTTTTTCAGATGCTCCTAGCTATGTTATTTACCGATGCCTATCGGATTATGTGAAGGAATGCTCAATTTGCTCGAATATATGGGAATTTATCTGTTTTTGACCTCTTGGTGACCTCAATATTGATGATCAAAAATAGTCTCAGTATTTCCTCTAGTACGCGTCAACGGCGTTTCCGGCTTCCGATACGAACGTTGCGTAGTTTTCGAGATCTCTGGGGGTCGGTTACCGCCCCCCCGTCGGTTCGAAGTTGGCTCGACCCCGTACGGTCGCGGTAACCACGCGCACTGGAAAGGTTGTTACTGAACACCGCACTGGAGGGGGGGGGGGCACTTTTTAGGCCACCGTGAGATCTCCGAAGTACTGATACGCTGAACGTCAAACTTACAGGGTAGTAGGTGCTGTGATGATCTACATTCTCCGAAATTTTGGTGACTTGTAAATACTTAAAGGTTCAAACGAAGTCATGAAGGTCAATCGGGCCAAATGTCACTTTGTTTGTGAATTGACCTTCTGTGACGTCAACAGGTCAACTGCAATGTTTTAAGTTCAGCGTCTTGGGGATGAAGATCGACACTTGCTACCAAATGGCGTTTGAATCGTCCGATCTGACTGTTTTTTCGTAAGATATCGCTTCGCACGACTCGATTCTGGCCGCCATTTGGAATTATCCATATATATCAAAACATCTGCGACCGATTTCGATTTTTTTACGTAAAACGATCGGCTATTGGTGCCGTAAATGTCGCTCAAACATACTGCCTGGCCGTTCGTTTTTGAGATATTCACGAAAAACATGTGGGGGGGGCACAAAAGTGGCACAAAAGGGAGGTGATGGGGGGGGCCCCCAGTGCGCGTGTTAAGAACTAAGAACATCCCTAAGGCAGCTAAAATTACGACGTCTGTCAGCGCCGCTCGCTGACAGGAACACCTCATGTTCTTCGGTGTATCTGAAACAGGAATCCAATCCATCGCTGACGGTGCTCACCCGCCACGGAGGCTCGGCAAAAAGCCGCTGTGGCAGCGAGTTGATCTCGATGGCACGTGCAAGGTAAATGACACAAGTATAAACTACAGACCTCATTTGTGCTGCACGTGATCAACTCGCAAATGAGCTCGACTTTGCGGCTCAAACGCGCCTGGTAGGGAGGTGATCGATAATACGGCGTCCTTGGATAGAAAACTATTGACCAGACTGGCTATTGATTCATTTTTTGGAGGGGAACAATTCATTTGGAAACAAATGATTCAATCACCGTTTGATTCATGGATAATAATTTTGGGAGAATGATTTAATTTCCGATAAAAAAATACTGGGCGCAAATTGACCAAAGGTGTCGGCGCGCCCTTAAAACCCAATAAACAACGATAAAAATCTCAAACATATTTTTATCGACTCTTCGATTCAGACATTGAAACAAACTTGAACAATCTTTTGATTCAATAGCCTTGTTCCAGGGGCGTAGCTTTTTCCAGATAAGTTGGGGGCTGAGTCTGGAAAGAGTCGCTTATATAGTTATTAAAGAATACAAAATACAGGGTGCGGCACGATAAAATTAGGATATTTCAGAGCAGTTTAGCTATGTAAAGTTGCTTGGTTAACGTGGTCAGGGTATACACCGCATGAACTGCTCATTATGTGCCTTCAGAGTGGTTTGATACCTTTTTGAGTCTTTGCCTTCAGAGTGTTTCTGGCGCTGAGCTTATTACGCCGGACACTGTTTGACAATTTATATACATACTCTGGCTTGACAGGCGTTCCCAATGTTTGTGATGTTTGGTGAGCGTCTGCGTGTCTTTGTCCAGTAGTGAGGAATCGGACCAGCGACCTCTTCAGTTTTGCGGAAGAAGTCACGCTATGATGATGATGATGATGATTGTGGCTTTAGGGCGCCGCAACAAAGTAGTTATATGGCGCCCATTATGACCACAACGCGAATCCGGTCCAATACGTGACTATGACACCGCTATCCACACGTATATTTCACGAACTTCTAAACAGCTGACAGGTCTCGGCCAAATTCCATCCACGATAAATTAAGTACCATAGCAGTGATCAATTTATTGCTACCTGAGAAACTAAGGGAAACACGGAAGTGGAATGTAACAGGCACCTTTTGAAACCGCAGCAGCGACAAATGGTTACAGAACACTCGGTATAACAAATGGACGCCTCATTGCACTTATCTTGGAGGGTATAGGGGTGTCTAAGCCAAATTAGCAGTAAAAATGTGGCGTCAAACCAACCGCATCGCACTCATTTCAAATCCCACTTACACCGATTGCACACGTGTAACAAACATTGCATAACATACACTGGATATGCATTTCAGACACATGACACACGTCAGTGAATTAATATTCCTGCAGACTACCGCTTACAATCAATAATGCTACACGGAAGCAACATCAACGCGACAATCTTGATCCGTGATACCTGCTGGCAAAAATGCCTGGAAGCTCTCCTAGTGTATCACACCTTTACCTACACACTACCGTACTGGCCGATAAAATGATACATAATGGCAAGCGCTGTCCGGCGGTGCGGTCGTTTCGGTAAGACATAGTAGACAATAGCGCCGCTAGATTTCCTGTACGTCGACAGGTGACTGCGGCTGTCGAATGTCATCCAGACTCTGAACCAGGCGCAGCTCCAGCTCATACGCTCCCGGCTTACGATCCGGTCCGGCCAGCTCTGTCGATCGAGAATAGGAAAAACAAGTGTCACGCACAATTGATTAATGTAAAGATTGTTACCAAAATATGTAATTCCCACCATTGGAATGCGGGACTTTCGCCAACCCACCGGGATAGCAACTGGGATGACAAAAAGGGAACAGGAGTTTTATCCTACTGTCAAATGAGCAGCCCTCGGACTCGGCAGCATTTAGTGAGAGAAGCGGCCTGCCTCCTGCCTGACAACTGACCTTGAGCGTGCTTCAGAGTGCGTTTCAGCACGTCCTGAAGGGTCGACACCGTCTTCTGGCAGGACGTCTTCAGATCCCCGTCTGTGCGATGCATCCAGGCCAGCAGACAGGCAGCGAACAGATCTCCGGTGCCCGTGAACGACGCCGGTAGGCGGGGAATGTTGATACGAATCCGGCGAGTAGTGCCATCTGTCAGACGCAAGACGAAATTGAGGTTCACCGACTAGCCGTCTCATCGACCAGCGAATGTTGCTACAGATACACGTCGGAGTATTCCGATGACTTATTAATGCCATGTATACAGACGACACCTATCATCGATCCCATAACGTGCACTGAACGATGAAGATGATTGAGGACGCTTGAACCCAGCGACGTCTAAGTGGTATGGCTCAAAGGTTCATTATGCAAACTTAAGACAATGTTCATAGGTTACTGTGTAGTGTGTCAACTACCTGCCGAGACAACCATACAAATGTGACAATAGCTGTTGTGTTGACAGGCTGAAAAATGAGCACATGAAATGATCACACCGTCTTAGGCCTAAGTACATCTTCGCGTAGGTACGAAACTAATAAGGAAGTTCATGCTGGTCCAGAATATTGCAGAATGAGTGGACCAGCACCACCGCAAGGACACATCGTCACCGTTTGATGACCTGATTGGCCTGAGGCACAGCTTGTGCTGTTGTTGTTGTTTATTGGGGTTTTCGGGCGCGCCGACAACTAAGGTCAATTTGCGCCCAAAACACATGACACATGAGCTTGTGCTGTTACCACAGCTGTCAAACTCACTGTCCCTGATGCTGGCCAGGCCAACGAGTGTTTCCTTCGAGCCGAGGTCCGTGCTAGAGAGCACCACGGTACGGGCGCCCGCCTCGTGCAGCTGGTCCATCACACGCAGCGCGTCCTCCTCGCACGAGATCTGCTGGCCGGTCAACAGTCTGTGAGGCACACGGGTCAGAGGTCAGAGGTCAGCAGAGCACAGGTCTGAGGTCAGACTAGATCCGCTATCTGGGTCACAGGCTGTACAGTAGCAGTTAGCAGCCTGCGTGCATAATTTTACATAAATGATACTCATTAGACATGTCAACTAACCGGGTATTGTCCATATCGTCACGGCCACACACATGGACGAACTAAGCTGAAATGATTCTCAGTGTTGGTGTCAGCCGCCCTTTGGACTCACTCTGCCTCGTACTGGTTGGGTGTGATGATGTCGGCCAGAGGGACGATGTGCTCCTTGTAGAGCGGTAGCAGCTCGGCCGGCACGTACATCTTACCGTTGTCCCCCATCACCGGGTCACACACTGAAACGCGACACCGGGCTGCGGTCAGGGCGGGCGACAGCACAGTGATACACGGCGCAATGTGGCCAGCAGACATGTGCCTGCATCCGGGATATTGTTGTCCGTTTTTACCAAGTCTTTCTGATGTTATCTGATCACATTTATCGCATTTATTTCGCTTAAAACTGTTTTCTGTTTAGGCATAAAATACGTTGTTTTACCTTTCCTTTCCATTCGCCCTATGCTTTTCACTCATCCACGGTTTTTGCTGCGGCTCAATATAAAGCCCAAGTTTAACGTGATTGTTGTCGGATAAATACTGTGGTATCGCTTGACGAGCTTCCCCACATGATTCTCCTACTTTTGACCCTGTTTACCCACCAGCCACCAGTGTGACCTCTTTCCAGCGTCCGAATTCCCGACCGTTTTGCGAAGAAGACAACATATTCCTTTGTTTACCTCTCCGAACGCGCCCCGAGCAACCCACAATTTATAAGGACACTCCCACCTAAACCGGAATAAATGTGTTTCATATAGACTTATCGAGTCGAACTTTGTGTGCAATAAACATATGAGAGAGGTGAATATGGGTCGCGGAACGATAGGTGAGTCGGACATTTGGTGTTTCTCACAAACAGCCTGCTCAATGTTTCATAAAAACTCCGTTCTTATATTTGGGCTGATGACGTCATACTGAAGAGAATTTTGGGAAAAATAAAGAAAACCTCAGCTGCCATAAGTATGACTAGTGTATGGTTCCTAATGTATTGGGCCACAGAAGGCGTAAAACCAAGATACGAGGCACTATAATCAACATTTAGTAAAGAGAGGCTGCACGACAATCGGCTACGCAGAGGTCCACCCATTCAAATACATTGTGGAGACCCCTGGGAGATGGTTTACTTATGCCTTCCAAAACCATAACGTTCTGAATTTCTCGTATGATTCAGGACACATCAGTGGTTGTATTTCAACTCCTTGATAATCACAGACATACATAATTGCAATGCCAAGCACGCAAAATGGCTATCTCAACTCAAATATTATGCTAAGGTCCCTTTAACAAAGCTATTTTTGCCCAGTGTGTATATATAAGTATACTGATTGTTAATTGGTCAAATCCTGGACATTTTTGGCCTCAACCAAAATCGGTCAATATTTGGTCAACCAAAATGCCTCGTGTTCGGTATTGGATTGGTTTTGGTCAGGAAAATTTGGGAAAATCACATCACTACCCCATAAACGGGGCACGTTCTCCCCATACACGGGGCACGTTCTGTCACCTATGGGGGTACTTCCTGTTATCCCCGAACGGTCATCTGTGGCGTCCCTGCAGGGGGGGGAGAGAGTTTCATGCATCGCCATCATCAATAGTGTAGAAAATGACGACCATATACGATTCCAACACTGCATTTTTTTTTCATTTTCATTTTATTTTTATTTTTTTTTTGGGGGGTATCCAGGTGGCACGAATCAGGGCATATTTTAACATGCTAACTGGGGGTGGGGGATTTCCACCGCAATGCCTTGAAATCCCCCCTCCCCCAGTGCACGCAAAGATCCACCGCAGCCAACGGTAAGAAAAATGCGTTGAACTGTCTCTACGGGCCCAGTGATAGAAGAATCTTTAGCAATGAGGCCCCGACGCCCCCTCCCGTTAAACGGCTCTTTGCGCTGACGACCGGACGCCATCCCCCGCAGGTCAACAACTTTTCGCTAACGAAACATATCTAAACTTTAGCCCTCCAAATTCGAAGCCCAGATCCGCCAGTAGAAATCCCCCAGTGAAAATTCATAATAATTCCTTAGGGCACGAATAATGTGAACTGCATCGCACAACCCGATTCGTTTCACGATTGTAGTGGTGTACCATATCTGTAAATAACAGGCAATCCTTTGTATGGTCGTTTATAAGCGATACGACTAGAAATCATGAACAGATTCAGTGACAGAACCTGCCCCAGATTGTGGTGACAGCTTATCGCATTGACTCCCACTCGATCCTAAAACAAAACACTTTTCCTTCATTTTTATTCCTCTAGAGCTACTTTAAGAAGGTTTGGAGAATGGGCTGTAGTAATAAACGCCACAGACACCAATATTCTGGTCACGATAATAACAGTAAGAACCACTAGACAGACATAATACAAATAGAAACTAACAATTAATCTAGATTGTTGCGGCCCACTATATCTCAATTTTTTGGGTTGCAGTTGAATAATAGTGTGTGGGATTTCTGTTGAAAAACACTTGGTGTTCCCAATTTCGGACCAATCCGTCGCAGGCATGTTGTTGAGTTTTGATAGTAACGGGCCATTGCAGGCACAAGGAACATATGTTAGAAACAAACATCAACTTTGCGGTGGATAATTCACGAGAAAACCCGCTGACCAGAAGGTGACCCGTTGACGAACGTTAGCTGCTGACAGAAGGTGACCCGCTGACCAGAACGTGCCACTGACAGGATGACCCGTGACAGAACGTGCCGCGACAGAAGGTGACCGTGACAGAAGGTGACCCGTGACAGACACGTGCTGCTGACAGAAGGTGACCCGGACAGGAACTGCCATGACAGTGGACCACGTGACAGAACGGTGCGCTGACAGAAGGTGACCGTGACGAACGTTGCCGCTGACAGAAGGTGACCCTGACAAACGTGCTGCTGGACAGAAGGTGACCCTGACAGAACGTGCCACTGGACAGGTGACCCGTGACAGAACGTGCCGCTGACAGAAGGTGACCGTGACAGAACTTGCGCTGACAGAAGGTGACCCGTGACAGAACGTGCCGCTGACAGAAGGTGACCCGTGACAGAACGTGCCCCGTTCTCCCCTACATAGTACATACGCAATACAAAACGCAAATTTTGATGTCAGATGCGTCTTGTATTCAAGATCTGAGGCTCGTTTAAATTAGAGATCCACTCAGATCCCAGATCCTGAAATATTTTTCGCAGAGGGATCCAGAAGGATTCCATATCTTCATGCATTTTACGATGAGGGATCCACTGGGATCCAGGATCTTAATGGATTTTATGTCGAGGGATCCACTGGAATCACAGATCCAACTTCGGGATCCAGGCACAAGTCTGGCGGGCAAGGCACGACAAAACAGGACAGGAGATGACAAGGGAAGGGAGCCCACGACTCCACCGTAGGCCAGGATGACACAACATCGGGCTATCGGGCAGCGTGCGACGGCCCAGACCCCAGAGCCATGGTGGGGAACAAGGTGACGGTGTCCGCCAACATACCAGCTACTGCCTACTCAGCGCCACTGTGCCAACAATATCATCGCTATCACTGTCATAGGCTGCAATGTGCTACTGCCTACTCTGCGCCACTATGCCAACAATATCATCGCTATCACTGTCATAGGCTGCAATGTGCTACTGCCTACTCAGCGCCAACGATGGGCCAAACAATATCATATCGCTATCACTGTCATAGGCTGCACATTTGCTACTGCCTACTCGCGCACTCTGAGTCCAACAATACATCGCTATCACTGTCATAGGAGCTGCAATTGTGCTACTGCCACTCAGCGCCACTATGCCAAAATATCATCGCTATCACTGTCATAGGCTGCAATGTGCTACTGCCTACTCAGCGCCACTGTGCCAACAATATCATCGCTATCACTGGCATAGGCTGCAATGTCGTCGGAACTCGGAGAGAACACGAAAACGTGTATCAAAACGAAGCCAGCTGGAGATGAAAATAGTGCAGATTAGGTCTAATTGAAAACGCCTCTCACTCGACACCTTAACTGGTCCACAACAGACGATGGAGTTGCTCAGACTCATTGCTGAGTGGGACTCCTCCCCGGCCGGTCGTCTCTGCAGCCATCACCGTCTGGGTAAACACCGGAGTGACGCCGTGTCACGTGCCGTCACGACGTGCCCGTGTCAGCGACGTGACGCGTCATTTGAGCAGCGATCAATGGGAATCAGGCGGCTCAGTGACTGATTCCGTAGAGAGGTCACAGTCGCACCGCACCGCCTGCCGCCGTCACCTAGCCACCGGCCACCGCGGCCCGCGGACGGTGGCAGTGTCAGAAAAGTGGTCCGTTTCTCCATTTTTCTGAACTTGGAAGTTATGTTCCGTGAAAAATGTAATGTAAATAATGATTTTGTTTTCATCTGCCGGTGCACATGGCTGACGAGCTTATCAAATGGCAGGAGAAGATAGACAAAGAAGTTGCTTTTTGCTTGCATCCTGCGCTGTCAGGCGGCAGGCTAGAGGGCTCGTCTCGTAGTACGCAATGATACCGAGATATTAAGGCTGTGTTACGCCAGCACATCCAAGCACGATGTTCTGCCAGCTCTGAGGGTGTCAACCACAGTGCTACAGGCGTCACAAGCTGGTATACGTATTACCAAATTTGTTCCGCCGCTGGCGAAAAACTTATTCCGCAAACTTAGATCGTGGAGCCACTTTTCTGACACTGGACGGTGGCGTCGTGTCAGTGTTTCATTTTTCGGTTCATGATTGGTCCCAGACAGTGCAAATCCATAGGTGGAGATAAAACTGTATTGCGAGGAAAATTAAAATTTTCAATTGAAAACAAAATATATTTGCAATATATAAATTATTTTGAGTAAAATTGGATTTTATTTGAATTACAATGTCGGTACAATCAGGTGAAAAGAGAATCAATTTCCAGACAACAATAAAAAGAACAAAATTATTTGAAACAGAAAAGTAAAAAAAAAACGAGGCTGGTTATGTCAGTGCATGCTGAAACAATAGACAGATCAACTTCCAAAATGACATCGAGCACGTCTTGCTATTCATCAATCGCGGTCCGGTCTTCCTTCTACCAAACACGTGCTAATAACTTTTCTAACAGCTGTATCCTGAATTAATTCCCGACTGTTCATTACAGCCGACAACCCCAGGGTTGACCTCCACCTACCGTAGATGAGCTCCGGGTTGACCTGTTTCAGTTCTCGGACCACATCGGCGACCTTGAGCAGGAAGGAGGGGGAGCCGATGTAGCCGGTCAGCAGGTGGGAGTAGCGGTTGATGCCGTTCAGACGCAGACCGGTCACCAGCTCCTCTGCCGGAGAAGGGCGGGGATGAACAATGGCGCCGCCACTTTCCGGCAGTTGGGGACATGACATGTTAAGTGGACTGTTTCCATGCAACGTCCAAGGGCGTAATACTATCCGAAAATTATGGGCGAGCACGTCCCCCTCCAACCCGTTTCGACACCGTGGCGGCGGCGCGCGGCGGCGGCGGCGGCTGGCGGCGGCGGCGGCGGCGCGGCGACGGCGGCTTCGCCCGTCGGCGCGGCGCGGCGGCGCGGCGGCGGCGGCGGCGGCGGCGGCCCGGCGGCGGCGCGGCGGCGGCGGCGGCGGCGGCGGCGGGCGGCCGGCGGCGGCGGCGGCCGGCGGCGGCGGCGGCGGCGGCGGCGGCGGGCGGCGCGGCGGCGCGCGGCGGCGTGTGTGGTTGTGGTGGGGGTGACAACTGGCTGTCGAGGCGAGGGAAGGGATAATCTTTAGAAGGACACTCGTTAGGCAGCAGCTGGAAAACGTAACTTGGATTAGGTACTGTATCCTCTCCAACAAAACTTGGAAAAAAGTGTGTGCACCTGTTTTACAGAAAATGCATACCTTCCAAGAAAATTAAACCATGAACAGCAAACATCATGTAAAAAGTCATCAAAAACTGAAATATACTTATTTGTATTCGAACAAGCTAAGTAATGACCAATAAAACAAAGTGCATATGTTCCTCCAACACATACTTCAGTCCAGCTAGCTCACCTAATTCAGAGTCGTTCAGGACCTGCCCTTTGAAGCACTTGTAGCCAGTATGGTTAGAGAACTGCACCGAGTTCACCGCATCCACGTCGAACCCATGAACCTGACAGTAAAACTATGTGAAAGCACTTGCACATTGATACTAAATAAGAAATATTTCATTAGAATGCTTCACTATACTTTGTTTTCTACATCGATAACCACAATTCAATATACTAAGTTCATATCACAAAGCTCAGAGGAAAACAAATATGCTGATAAATCCATATAAATATATCAGCATGCTTGTGTAAGTGCATATTAGGAGTTTAACCATCATGTTGGACTAGTCAAGATGTGTTGATGTGAAATTTGACCTTGACCTGAACTCAGATTTGGCCAATTTTGGGATTTAACTTAAATGAACATAATTGAACAGATTGTGTTATAGAGCTCAAGGCATATGATGCCTCCAAGTATCACCCATGAATCAGGTAAAATAAAATTGTTCCTGCAACACTGAATAATTACCTGTAGGGGGAATGTTGCACTTTTGTTTCCAACATATCCTGACACAACATGACTCTGAAGAGAAAACACTCTTCGCAGGCTCATATTTGATGAATGGAGACACAAATGGACAGAGAACTGAATCTAAGACCCAGAAAATAAAAACATTTGTAAGTAAAACAGGGTAAGTCACTATAACACCATACTAACATATCAAGCTTTTAACAATAAAGTGCATCAGGATCAGTATTATCCACAATGCCCATAGCATTTGCATGTCTGTGACTCGCCTATGTCTTGGGGTCTATGCGGCTTTGTAAGGCACCCGCCCTTACCCCACCCGGGCCAACCGGGACGGCCTAATCATTATTTTGCGGGGCCGGTCGTTGCGGCCGGGCGGCTGCGGAGCCCGACTCAGCTGGGCTGGCCGCGTGGTGGGCGCCCCCGCCCTAACCAATGCCGGGGCCAACTGGGACCGGCCCGTATAAGGGCGGGTCGGTCGGCCGGGCGCGCGCGCGACAGTCTTACGGACTGTTGACGGGTCCGCGCCGCCCGGTCGGCCGAAAGGGGCGCTGCCACGGTCAGATCGAGGGCAGTGCGGGCGGGGGCAGGCGTCCGTCTGGAGCGGCCGGGGAGGTTATCCGCCTAGCTCCTCCACGGCCGGGCGGTAACCCCAGACCTCCCCCGGAGGCCGGGACGTGTCTGCCCGATGTTAGCTGGCACCGTCCCGGTCTTGGCCAGACGGGCCGCACAAAATGGCTCTGATGTGAGCGATAAGTAGTTGCAGCTACGTATGAGAACATTAAGTCTGAGTGAGACGATATGAGCTGACGCTTGTTTTGATACTGTTGTTTTGTATGTGCTATCACTGTAAATAACTTAGCCCTTAAGTGGGACAAACTGAAAAAAAAATGCCCATAGCATGATAAGTCTGACATTAGGACAGGTCTGACATTATAGTTTAGGTATTTACCCTATTTCATGAAATGCAAATGCACATTTTGCTTTATTCCATTCTTGTAAACCACATAAATCATTTCACTAACAGCCCTGCCGTTCAAAGTCAAAAATGCATAACCAACAATTTCTTAATTGTTCAGGAGAGCAGTTTTTGTGTTACAGCAGTATAAGAGCCGCCTGTAATAAGCAATTGCTTAGAATAATGTATCAATCGGACGACAAAGTAATTTTCGATCAAACTTTTGTGAAAAATAGTCGATTAATAATTACACAGTCACTGTCTGTCTGCAGTCATCGTTATTTTTTCTGCCACTTGAATAATTCACCAAAAGTGAAAAGTCACACAAGACAAAAACGCGTAACTGGACAAAAGCGCGTATGATACGTGTTTTGTAAACTCCGGAAACTTGATTTTCACGGTACTTCAGCTTGCCAAAAACGTGTATCTGCTTTACTTGTGTGCATAGCTGTATGCAATGACACGTATCTGCAATAATTTGTAAACAAAGCAGCTAAACAGTTATTTACAATGACAAAAACGCATAACTGTCAACTTCACGGAATTTTTCATGATAAAAACGCGTACCTGCACAGATACGCGTTTTTGTCACTGGCGAATGGCGATGTTATGTATTTGGACGACTTGCGCTCAGGGATGACAGATACGCGTGAGTTACGCGTTTTTGTCTGGGAAAGTTGCAACTTGTAAAATTTATACGTTTATTTGCATAAGTTATATTCATTTTTATTCTGATTAAATTAATACTACAAAGTGATCATGTAAACCAGTTTGTGCGGCTAAAAAAGACGAATCGACAGATATTACTAACTCTATTCTCAAGAAAATGTAAGTTACACGTTTTTGACTTCGAATGGCAGAGCCATCCCAGCTTTAACAGTATATTATACATAGGCGTAGGAGCCGGAGGGCGAGGGGGTAACTGCCCCCTAACATTTTTGGATTTTAACATTATGCAACGCCTATGGACGTTGCATGGAAATAATCGACTTTAAAATGCCTGTTGCCCCCCAACTTCAAATGAGTTCCTACGCCCCTGAGTATATATGATATAGATATGTACCTAGACAAGACCAAGACATCAGGTCTACTATGACCAGCTATGGCTATAGATATGTTCAAGTGGCACCTCCCCAGAGAAGTTAAGAGCAACTTGGAGCAGCCCAAAGCAGGCATGTAGTAGTCACTAAAGGAATGATTAGAGACATTTAAAGGAAGTATCAGCTGTTTGTGTCCAAAGTTTGACATCTGTTGACATTAACAAATGTGTCAACTGCACTATAAGTATACTTCCCCAATCTCATCTGGCTGACCTGTCTCAATGTCTGGAGCAAATTGGAGGAGGATAGATTTCAGGTGACCTTGGATGGCTCACACTAAAAGCTGGAGTTTTTGCAGCAGTTGGCCGCAAGTGGCCGGTAGTGAGCCAGGGTATTATAACGTCACAAGCCAATAGTACCAGTTTGTTTATTTACACTTTATAACACTCAATATTTATTTATTTATAAAAAAATGCTTGAGACATCAAACACCGCTGGCTAAGGCTTATAGGCAGTCCCTGGCGGGCGCACTTCTGGCAACAAAATCGGCAGTGATATGTGCTTGCTACCTTGGATGAGCTTGGAGCAGAGCAGAGCAGCCACAGGAACAACCAGAATTTGGAGGAGGTTAGAGGCAGTTGGAGGTGCAACTGGAACAGACTAAGACCCTATTCAGTATCCAGGCCCTTGATAGGGTGGAAGTCCAATAGTTGGACATGTCCCAGTCTGCAAAACATGGCAGGTTTCAACAAGCTCTTGTCGGGACAGGGGTGGCATTAACACATACAAATTGGGTCAGTTTTGGAAGTTTTTGGGCAGCAGAAAGGTTATCAGGCCCTCAGGGGCACCTCATGCCATTCAGAACCAATGTCTACTATGATGATGATTGGGGTTTAAGGGCGGGCCGACAACTAAGGTCACATGCCGCCCAAACCAATTTCTACTAGATAAAATGTGTTTCTGCAGACGACCCCCCCCCTCCCTCAGTTAGCAACGTTTCAATTTAGCTGAGGAGGTAAAACTGATCTGGCAAATTAGTTGCTGGCACTAGGTCCTCAGGATCAATTTTTGACGCGTCAATTTTTTATCCAGCCCAATAGTCGAGGTATGGAAAATGACCGATTTTCAAATGGCTATTATGAAGGCACGGACAGTAGTGTAATGGGATGATGGCACATGAATATTGGCATTGTGGCTCATAGTTGAAGTTTCAGCCACCCATTATATTTCATATTATCTTGGAAATTGATACAATATAGCTTTAAATTAAGCATCAATTTTGTGTATGCACTTAGGTCACCTGAATGCAATTTTTTGACTCAAAATTCAAAATCACTGAATCAATATTTTGATGCAGTAGCAGAACTTGGTGAATAGTTTTTTTAATAATTAATGTAAAACATTACAAAATTAGTTTAAATTAATAAGAAAATATAAACTTGAATATTTCAAAAGGATATCTTGAGAAAAAGACAGAAACATATTTGATGTAAGTTGCCACTTCAAGATGACATCTCAATCTTCCCAGAAAAAAAGGGGAAAAAATATGCATACAGTTTGAGTTGTTACCCATGTGCATGGAGTAAACAATTGTGCGTTAGATGGTATGAATATTTTTGTGAACTGGCCATTTTCCATTAAGACTAAGTGTTTTTAGTTAAATTTTGTCAATAACTGCATCATTTTTTATCCTTAGGTGCAGTGCCTACGACAAGCTCCACCCACTTCAGTTGCTGGTACTAGGTCCTCAGGATCAATTTTTTGACGCATCAATTTTTTTATCCAGCCCAATAGTCAAGGTATAGGGGAAAATTACCAATTTTCAAATGGCAATTATGAAGCACTGGACAGTAGTGATGGGATGAATGGCACATGAATCTCAGTTGAGTTTCAACTACCCATATATTTGATAATTACCATGGAAAATGATGCAATTTAGCTTTAAAAGTGCATCAATTTTTTACCACTTGGCTCACCTGAATATTTTTTTTTACTCAAATTAAATTCACTGAATCAAACTATTGATGGCAGTAGCAGAGGCGGTGAATAAAAAAAAAATTGCATAATAATATTAAGTAATAACATTGGAAAATTAGTTTATATTACTAAGAAATATACACTTAAATATTTTAAAAGGAAATCTTGAGAAAACGACAGAAACATATTTGATGTAAGTTGTCACTTCAAGATGACGTCTCAATATTCAACAGAAAAAGTTAAAAAACTTAACGAATACAGTTACAGATGTTAGGAAGCTCTCTTTTTCGCAAAGGTGTATATCTGTATGGAACTCTTTACCTACTAGCACTGTATGCGCACGCAATGTAATGTAACTGCATTCAAACGTATGCTAGACCGCGATATGAATAATGCACTGTTCAATTATGTAGGCTGATATTTCACTTGGTAATACGTCTAGGCTTTATCAGTGTAAAATGGATGTTACTCACTGATTTATGTTTCAAGAAACTTGTTATTATTCTGTTGAATTATGTGTTAGGAGACACACATTTCCAGTCAGTTTCTCTCCTCTATTTCTACAACTTGTAACCAATTTATACTGACTGGCGCGTCTTTTGTGTCGGTGCGGGGTTCCTTCTGTCGCAATACTATCCCCAAAGCCAAATCCTTCACAATCCTCTCCATGGACGCTTAGGAACCCAACCAGGTAAGTCAACCAAGTAAGTTCAAGTTGTGACCCATATGCATGAAGTAAACAGTTGTGTGTTAGATGGTATGATTATTTTTGTGGACTGGCCATTTTCCATTAGGACTAAGTGTTTTTAGTGAAATGTTGTCAATAACTGCATCAATTTTGTATCCTTAAGTACAGTGCCTATGACAAGCTCTGCCCACTTTGCATAACAAAATGATGTGCCAAAAAAATTGATCCTGAGGACCCACTACCAACAACCAAAATCCTGGACAAAATAGGGCAGGATTTGGTCTCCCCGAGGCCCCAAATATCTTGTTAACGTAACATTTTGCAGATTGGAACAAATCCTAACCTCAGACTTTTTAAGCTATCAGAATGCAGACAATACTGACACATGGTGCTAGGGGCTAAGTGCACGGGTAATGTCTGCATTCAGAATTCTGATAGCATGAAAAGTCTAAGGACACGACGTGCCCACAGTTCATATAAATATTGATAATAGCAGTTACGGCAGTTCAACCTCTACCCAATACGACATAAAATATTTGAGTAACAAATACAGCATCTGACATAACACTATAAACAAATTATCAAGTATGATCCGTGACAGTGTAAAAGTACATAATTCGGCTATTTTTCAAAATCAATTGTTTCACAATCACAATCATAAAACAAAATGCAATCACAAAATGCAATCACGACCGGGGTCACGGCGGGTCCCGATACCGGAATGCCGGAATGCCGAGAACAGCCCACTATACACGAGAACATACAATATTTTATTTAACTGCATGCATTTTTATCTGCGGCGATCCTCGTCGTAGCTGCGTTGTTGTTGTAGACCCTTGGGGGTTGTCAGCGTAATTTTTATGGGGAGATAATTCTTTGCCTACCT
>VOPJ01004485.1:0-18920 GCA_014673585.1 Semibalanus balanoides
GTAACCTGTAGGGAACCAATTACCCACATTCATGGGTGGATCCAGAACGGTTGGCTTGGGTCAGTTTGGAGGGGGAAGGAGGACAAATCCCAAAAAGTCTCGCACAATTCTGAAAACTCATCAGATTTCGTTTGCTTATGTATCAGTAGCTGTTAAAAAACTTTCCTTAGTAAAAGATGCTTATATTTTCTATTATCTCAAGATGTGTCAAATTTGCACTGATTTTGGGTGGATTAAGGGGCATGGCCCCTTGCCCCCTCTGGATCCGCCTCTGCCCACATTGCGATATAATTTTAGCCGCTAGTCGTTTCAGGTCAGGTCGAAAGTAACCTTACCTCCAAAAATGTTCTGGTCGTGTCAAAGCTACAGGTTTCGAGCTAATTATTTAAAACTCAAAGGATGTTATCAGCAAATAAGTTGCCTACAAATTGTATAGGTCTAGATTTGTATGTCGGTGATCTAAGGTCAGATCAATTTTGTGGCCTCCTGATAATCTATAAGTCAATGGGAAATTATAAAAACGGTTCCTACTCAAGGAAATGCATTACATCAGGCTAATTCGTTCAGGACCAAATTATGTTAGCTCATTCATGTGACACAATGTTGAATGTTTGTCAGAACCATTGCAATACCAGCTGAGGTCATCTGAGGTCACAGCATTTTGCCGATAACTATAAAGAAAAAGAGATAGAGACAAAGAGTCGAGACTCGTCTAGAGTTAAAAACCTAGACCAGAGCGTCTAGACCTACCTGGATCACTAAATGACCTTGACCGGAGGTCAATTTTGAACTTGACCAATCCGACCATCGTGATTGTGGTTCGAAGCGTCTTGACGAGCCAAATAGAAAAACGTTGATAACATTATCCAATCTTCATTCGTTAAGTTATCCACGAAAAAAATATGGAAGAAAACGCCTGAGTGAGCTTTTGTGACCTCTGGAGTTTAAACTATTGACATGAGTTTAAATTTTGAAGGCACCGAAGGCGATTATATTTTTCCAGAGTTTCCTTTTTTGCTCCTAGCTATCATAGTTTCCGAGAAACTCAGGGTTTTCTGGAGCAAAGTTCGAACATTGGAAATGCTGTCATTTGATAACTTCTGGTGACCTCAATATTGACCGGAGCCCCCCCTCCCCCAAAAAATGACCGAAATGGCTCAGATTGGTCTTGTTGAGAGCTTTCAACACATTTTTCGAGTCTTTCTAGCTCTTGTCGTTTTCGAGTTAGTGGGTTCGTTTCGACCCCACATTGGAGCGAAGTTATTTTAGAGGCCCACCCGGGCGCGGGTCAAAGGTCGGAGTCCATCCCGGAGTCGGAGTCGGAGTCGGAGTCGACTCCGGAGGGTCGGAGTCGGAGTCCGAGCACCTGAAGACTGATTCGACTCCGCAGTCCCTGGGGGGGGGGGGGGTTTTCGAAAAAGTGGTTCTTGGTTTTGCTTAAGTGCAGTAGAGCCGAGTTATGACCGGGAGGTGTTCAAACACCTCCCGCATTCGGCGAGGAAATGCAGAGCAACATTGGGCGCGAGTTAAAGGCAACTGTCGGTTCAAGTAAAATTTTGTATGTTTAAAGATTAAAGAACAACCGGAATTTGATAAGCACCATGAGTCCGTTTTTTTTTTTTTTTTTTTTTAATCTCGCCCCAGTGGCCCAATCTCATCGTCAAGAATTCAGTTTTCTCACCAATACATGAGATCCGCCACCACTATGTACCAAAATCAATTAACTGCAACCTTATGCATCTATGGGAAAAGAGTGATATTTTTTTTGCTAGCATTACCCAAATTTATAATGTCAGAAAACATTTCATGTCTTATTATGCCTGATTTAAACTCAATAATAGGCACGAAGGAAAGATTAACCCTGATGAGGGAAATATTTGCCCCGAAGGGTTTTTGGACTTTAACGAAGGGATTTTGAGCACCAACTATTGATGAAGTTTTTTCCAATCGAGTTTTTTTATCGGATTGTTTACATTGTTTTAGGGTACACCCTGTACACTTACAGTGTTGTTTACAAATACGGAAATGTCTGAACTGTGCTGAATTTGGCGTTCAATCGCTGCCATATTATCTAGTGGTGTTTAGAAATCGCAAACCGTTTTTATATTATTATGACAAATGAAGTAAATTATATTTTTGGTATTTGCGCTGCTTTGGTGAGCATAAGAGGACGATTAAAAATAATATTAGCCGTTTTCACGATGGATTATTTTGCGCGAAATGTTTTAAAACATTTTAAAATGTTTTGAAAAGTTTTAGTATGATAGTTTTTAGTCAATACGATATATTCCAAGAAAAATAAAATGTACTATTTAGGCGATAATTATCATTATTCCAGAGTGAGGAACATGAATCGCTCCATTACACGATTATGATACGAAATTTGTCCGTTTCTTAAGAATATAAGCGTCAGAAGTCCAATTTCGTTCAGTTGGAAGCATTACGCCATACAAGTACTCAACTGGCAGCGTGCATGGATCCCACCAGGTCTGCTTCGACATGGCGCAATAATCGCGCTAAACGATTCGCTGCCGGCGAGTCCATTATGAATCACAACGGGGAGGTCGGTTTGTTGAGCGAACAATAGGTGCCCGAAATTAAAATGTTCGGAGAGTTCTTCTGAAAGTTTCGTAGGTGAAACGATCTGGCATACAAATCACTATGCAATATCTTCTAATTACCACTAAACCACAATTTGGTAACATACTATATCTTACCAACATATACAAAATTATAAGAGACATTTCAAGACAAAATCGTTTGCCAAAAGTATTTCTTAAGGAAGGATACGTATAAGCTAAAACTTTTATACTAAAACTTTAAAACCATTTTAAAAGTTTTAAAACATTTCGCGCAAAAATAAGCATGTGAAAACGGCTATTTAGTCCCTTAGAACTTGTTTTTAGCAAATGTTTTTGCGATATCATGCCGGAAGAGGCAGTGCCCCCTTTAGGGCCGGGTGGTGGCAGCTAATTTGATGATCACTGGGTAATGTGAAAATATTCGTCTCCCATTATCTCGTCCGCAATCTCGTCTGAACCTCCATGGATGCATCCTAATCGAGCCCTACTCAACCTTTATTGTGCAATCGCCTGCTGATGGAGATTCGAACATAATAGATCTTTTTTAAGCTTTTCACCTTTTGGGATATCGCAATAATGTAGCTTAGAATTTTTTGTTTGTTTCCGACATTGCCTTACACTGAGGAAAACATGTCAAAAATTGTCAGCTGTACTAGGGGCGTCGCGATATTTTTAGAGGAATCCGCTAAAATAAGAAAAAAACCTCATTTATGGTTTATCAATACTTTGCAGTTGCAACATTTGTAATGCAAAATTTTAATGTATACGTAGTTAAGTATTATTTTAGCGCCGCGATCGCGCGATTTTTTTCACGGCTTTGCCTGATAAAGGCCCAGAAAAGATAGGCGGTGGGCTATAAGAATATAGAAGCTAAACATACTATTACTTAATTCACCGTTACAACGAACCGAAGACGATAGCGATGGCTTCGTTATGACGATGGCCACTGATGTGACGCCGCGAAGTAGCGTGACAATTTTAATTTTAGGTCGTTGATTTTTTTAACACTGGAACCAGACTGTGAGCGGAGCCAAGCCTCGGGTAGCCCCTATTCCTGGTTGCACTTCTCGGTATGATAACAAATATTTAAATAAAGGTAGTTTTTCATATACATATTCTTCGGATAGTAAATCACGATGACCGGTAGCTGTCAGCGCTCAATGGTACATATGCTAATGATAACCGTTTACACATGTATCGAGCTGTAACAAACAACTGGTTGGTAACAGTGCAAATGGTTTAAAAACAGCAAGAGGCAGAACGACTTTTACGCACTTAAATGATACCTGCGGATCTGGAGGAGCCTGGGGAGAGATGGCTCCGGGAGATGGTTCTGGCCTGGTCCCACTGTTAGCTCTTCAGTCTAGCAAGCTGTGCACCATTGGAGCAGCTTCCGGTTGCCGATGTCCGCTTCTTTGCGTTCGCGTCGCCTTTTTTCGCAACTCAGCAGACTAGCTTAACATGTAGCCCGTTTGAAAGTTAATATGTTTTGAAGGGAGTGGGCCCTGGTGCCAGCAATTACCGCCAAGAACAAACAGCCTCTGCAATAAATTTAATGTAATATATTTTCCCATTCTCCAAATTTATATAAGCGATTGGGAAACTTGTGTCATGCCGCGAAGCATAACGAAATTCTCCACTTTTGGCTGTGGATAGCTGGACTTTGACTGCTGCAAAGGCAATTTTACGATAATCTTTGTTAACAATTTATAAATTTTTGTCATGCCGCGAAGCGGCGCGATTTTTTTCTTCCTGCTGTGGATAGCTGAATTTTGACTGCTGCAAAGGTAATTTTTACGATAAATTATTATTTGTTCTTCTCCGTTGGGGGAGGGGGAGGCAAAACATAGTTTCGCCCCTTGAACGGTCTTTTGGGGGGCATGGCCCCCTGGATCTGCCCATGGGATGGGCTGAGTTGGTGAAAATTGTTAAAAATACCATCAACATTCACAAAATGCGCATTTCTCCCCGGATTCGACCCACTTCTACATCCAAGTTTGGGGGTCTGCAAGCCCTCACTGAGCAGAAAACTACACCCCTGTCCATCTTTTATTTTAAAATGCTTTTCTGCGAATCCTGACCTTGGGGTTGCTATGGTTCGTTGTGCTCCGTTGAGGTAAATTTGTTACGCCCGGATTGTTATAAACCATATTCGTGGCGGAGAACATCTTGGTCTTTTTTTTTCTTTCTAACGCCACATTAAAAGGTACGAGGAGTGGCCCCAACCCCACGATCCCAGAGCACCATCCTGACCGTTAATATGTATAGGTGTAAGTTAACACAAACCACTGAGGTCGAATCACAGAGAAATTCCCGAGTTTAATTGGCAATCTGTAACATCGCCACCCCAATGTATTTGAATGGGTGGCCGTGAGCGTATAAGTAGTCTCTTTTGTTAAATGTTGATTATCAGTCGACTTGTTTTTACCTTGGCCATACATTAAGCCATACACTAGTCCTACTTATAACAGCGTGAAGGTTTTACTTTTTTCCAAAACATTCCTTATATGACGTATCAGCCCAAATAATTAAACAACTGAATTTTTTATGAAATGAGCCACTGTTCTGAGAAATCAAATATCATAATCGTGTCCAGCAGCATTCACTGTTCATATCTGCACTACAAAACGACGTACATTTGACACTTTTTAAGGTGGGACAGTCCTTTAACACCAGAGAACAAAGAGAAAATGTCGCGGCACTCCCAGCTAAGAAATGAAAACAAACTTAAAAAAGCATCTGAAGAGAGGTAATCAGGGTATTAGTGTAACTGTGGTGATAATAAGAAGGCAAAAAGTAGTCATTGCTGAAAACAGAAAATGACTGACCCCCGCTACGTCCCAGGATATCGCATTCATTCATTGTGTTAGTAAAGGGGATATCAGTCACGCTGGGCGGAGGACAAATTCTGGTCTATATTCAAGCTTTTCATGCTGGACTTCATGGACCCACTCAGCTAAGCAAGCTTGTTGCTGAGTGGGGATCTGAAGTCAGCGTCATTTTTTTAAATTAAATTTGTCCGAATGCCTTGTAGGGTGGGCTTTCCGAAGTCACCCCGCGCTAACAGAGCTTGTTGGCGCTGGTCCTGACCTCACCACCCGATCGTGCAATTCCTGTTGGCCGGCAGAATTTAGAGATTGGGCCGTTTGCCATTGATTGGGTAATAGGTATGCATATTTCTTAATGTAATGAAAGCAAACTACATTTGACTCATTTGTTAGACAATATAACACACACATACACACATACACACATGCACACATATACATAATAGCCCCATAGCCCCTCGTTGACTACAGTATAATCCTCGCCCTGGTTGGGTCATTTTGACCCTCTTTTTTGAGGGGGATAGATGAAAACCGGCGGGGTGCAGCGCCGCCAAATTTGGCACAGGTGTTTGGGCATAAATTAACCACATTGTTTTTAAGTTTTGACCTCTGGTAATCTCATCTCAGGTCAGCTCACCAGGTTACAAGGGACATTACCTCCAACAAGTATTTATTGTGCCAATACCATAGGGTTTGACCGAGTCATTTGAAACACATCACTTAATTATCTACCATTCGTATCGTGTGTCTTTGATTTGTATACTGGTGACCCAAGGTCAGGTCAATTTCATGACCTCTCAATTATAAGTCAATGAGGGAAATATTCAAATGCTTTTTTAAGATAGTATGGATCAGATCAGGCCAATTATTTCAGAATCACTGTTATTTTAGCTCTTGATGACCCAGATTCGATTGTTGCTCAGTAACCTTTGCAAAGTCATCTCAGGTTATCTGAGGTCCAGTGGCGTACCCAGGATTCGCTTCAGAGGGGGGGGGCATTTTTCGGTCGGGGACGCAAGGTAATACCACTAAAAAAATAATCGGATTTAACCCACTATATTTTTAGAGGGGCATATTTTCAACATTTTTTTTCTTCTCGAAAACAAATCACTAAAACATTATTTTCAGGGGACCCCAGGTACATCCACAAAAATCGTCGTATTTGGCCAGGTCGGCGAAATATGGCGAAATTGTGCGAAATCACTGTGGGCACAGGCCCTATATTTCGTGCACTGAGGCACTAGCAGGAGGCACAGGGTGCATGTGCCCTCAATGGACCGACTTTTTCACCAAAAAGTTATTGGCGACGTCCCTTTTTGCGACTTTTTTGGGGCACTGCCAAATATAGTAGCCTAAATCCCGGGATATTTTTATTTTCGCGCTATTTTTCGGGGAGGGGGGGGTGGCTTTGCCTGGGGGGCCTTAGGATTGCCCGTGCCCTCTTGGTCGAAGGTCTGACTGCGTCTCTGGACGCACTTAGCCAAAACGCGCTGAGGTCGCAGTTGATACTCCAAAGCCTTGGTTGCTCTGCATCCATGAAAAACCCCAGAGCCGCCTGAGGGGGCTAGCTTCTGACCTAAAGAAAACCCTCGGAAAAAAACTGAAGTGCTTCCGAATTCATTAAAGAACCACGCTTGCCGGTGGTCTATTGACTCTGACCACTGATGGGCCTCATTGGCCACCTGAGAAAGACCTCTGGCCGCCTGAAGTGGCCCTTTGGCCACCTTAGAGGGTACTCTGGCCGCCTGAGAGGGCACTCTGGCCGCCAGAGGAGTACTCTGACCGCCTGAGGGGGCCCTTTTGCCCCCTGGGAAGACACTCAGGCCGCCTGAAGTGGCACTCTGGCCGTCTTAAGGGGTACGCTGACCTCAAAAACCTCTGAAGAACCTCTGAAGAGCCTCTGATGTGCTCTAAACACTCTAAAGAGCACGCTTTGCGTGGTCTTAAGAGAGAAAATAGGGCCCATTGGCCAAGGGACGGACCTTCGTTGAGGTCACAAGCACTTTTGTGCCAATAACTCTTGATAGATTAAAGCTAGAAACGTGCGACTGACACCACTGAGTTTGTATCGTGGAGACACTTCGCCGCATATGCATTCTAACGTTTTTTGTTTTGTTTTTTTGTTATGCCGTGATATATAATCTGGACCGCAGCACCAGCAGTGCAGACATCAGTGTCTCCCCCAGCAGACAGCAGCGTCTTACCCTTGCGCGCACGGTGTCCGGGTCGGGTCCCAGTTTCCCGAGGTTGATGTATTGGCGCGGGTAGGGCCTCAGGTTAGGCTGGTAGTCGACGTGGCGGTACGGCATCGGCATCCGCTCGGGAGGCGTGTTCACCTTCCTAGGGCCTGGCAGCTGTCGGGTAGATGCGGTCAGCGCCGGTCAGAAGGCGACAAGACGTCTTGGGCGACAGATTGCTGGTTGCGCCAACCCATCGTGCCATTGGAGAGCTAACGCTACTTTGTCAAATGTTACACGATACGATGGTTGTGTACAACCGCGCTTATTGAAAAAGCCACGTTAAGTTTGTTTTGAAGTATATTTTAATATGATCGTGTACCATAGCGCAGCACGAAGTTATCAAACTTTTTTTAGCTTAGATACCTCATTAAAAGCTAGAAATTGTTAAAAATAAACGAAGTGCTTCAACAAGACTCGATTACAATTTTGCGAAATACAATTGCGAAAATAAACTTGTATCGCTTTCAGCCCCATTTTTGCAATGACTGTGAAATGACTTATTCCTGAATTAAGGTATATGCCACTCATACTTTTGTGCAGTTTGGAATTTTGACCGTGTATCCACAAACTATTGCATTCTTCCTCAAATAGTTATTAGAAATCTAACCTGTAGGGAGAGAGATGAGAAGTTGTCCTCCAGCATTATCAGATCCTTGTTTCGGCTGTTTCCGTGATATTCATGGTCCAGGAGAGACGGTGCACTGACGTCGGACAGCTGAAATACATTAACATGGCACACTTGACACAGCTCGCACGGGAGAAGTGCAGCTCGACAAAGCCGCCATCTTTAAATGTAATGAATTTGTGCACAGTGATCAGTAGTTTCTTGGAAATGCATGTCTGGTTTTAGGATTATAGATGACAAATGTTCGGGCTCACAGGCCTAAGGAC
Organism: Semibalanus balanoides; assembly: GCA_014673585.1. Taxonomy (NCBI): domain Eukaryota; kingdom Metazoa; phylum Arthropoda; class Thecostraca; order Balanomorpha; family Balanidae; genus Semibalanus; species Semibalanus balanoides. The sequence goes on from VOPJ01004485.1 coordinate 8,542, forward strand.
GGGAGGCATGCTAGCTTTTCAGGTGTAAAAAGTAATCAAAACTTTAAGAATAAACGAAAAAAAAGTTAAAAAAAGTAAACGAATAAGCGCACCACGCTGAACAAGATGTTTGAGTATTCTGTCTTAATAGGATCAGCTTTTGGTTTCAGGACCTAAATTACGTCATTCAAGCAACATTTCGGCACAAATGCTGCTCAGTGTTCTGGTATATTTCATTTATTTTCAATTATATTTTGGCATATTGCGAATTAATAAGAAAACGCACAACAGCATATTTTTTCAATCTACCCGGTGGTGGCTGCTGTGTGCTTTCTTGATTTTTTTCGCTGACAATGGTCTTCAAAATTAAGGTTTATGGGCGATGTATTTGGAGAGTGGGCATGCCAGAGGGGCCCCTGACCAGACCGAAAGGGTCCCTGGGCGGTTCAGAAGGGCTCAGGAATATGCCAAATGGGCCCCTCACAAGTACGGAGGGAGCAGACATTTTCATCCGTTCTACTGGGCCCTTTCAACGCTCGGGAATGGGCCCTCTCAAGGCGCCCCCGGGCGAAATCCTGTTTACGTGCCTGGGGCGCCTCCCCCGGACTTTGAGGCGCCTCCCCCGGACGAGATCCTGGCTTCGTGCCCGGTTCATGGGCCTATCTGAGGGTGCTGAGGGTCCTGGTCCAATCCAGCTCATTACAAGTTGAAGAAAAAAGGGTATCACAAAATGAAGTGGCCGAAATTCGTATAATTTGTATGTCCTTTTGGGGAGCTTTCAACACCCGGGAAGGGTCCTTTTGAGGCGTCCCCCGGACGAAATCCTGGCTTCGTTTCTGTTCTGCAGGATATCACTACAGTCTACACCATTATCACACCAGTATCGCCACACCAGTGATCTCACCAGTGCCACTCACCAGTCGTCTGTTGTCGTTGACGTCGATCAGAGACAGCTGCGAGTGCGGCAGCCGCAGCTTCGGCACCACCAGCTCGCTCTCCGAGCCGTCGTAGCTGAGACGAGACTCGTGGAACTCGAGCCGGCTCTCGTTCAGCTCCCGGCGCAACACGTGCCAATCCTGCCGCGACATGTGGTGATCCTGCCGCGATACGTGGCCCACGCGGTTCCTGGGGGACTCATGGCTCTGGTGTCGGCGTCTGGGTGCTGCGGCGTGGGTGTCATGGCTGCCGGTTCGGACGGGGATGCGGCTGCTGCGCGATCCGCCGCTGCCCTCAGAGCCAGCGGCCGGCGAGGAGGGGTCAGAGCCTCGCGGCGATGACCCAGGGCCTGGTAACCGGCCAGGTGGCAGTGATGACTCACGGTTCAGTGGCGTCGAGTCGGCTGCACTGGCGTCCCCTCGGTCGGCACTGGCGGTAGGTGGATCGGCGGCGGCGGTGGAGGAGGTGGTAGCTGTGACGTCATCGGCTGTCTTCTGCCCATCGCGTCGCTCCAGGTGGAGTGAGTGATAGGTCTTGGTGCGGCGGAATTCGCGTTGTTTGTTCAGCTGGATGAAGTCCTTTTTCGGCCTTTCGAGGGTGTGGTGAGAGCGACAGCGCTCCGCTGCCTTCGGGGCGTGAGTGGTGGTTTGTGATGAGCTGCTTCGGACGTCAACGCTTGCACTGTTCACTTGGCTGTGTTTTTCCTTACTCTGTTGTATGGCAATCACTGGTAAGCTTCGCACGGATACCGGTATTTTTGAATGGTGCTCTCCCCTGGTCTTGCTTTTGGCGCGTCGTGGCTCTGATTTGGAGGTCGTCTTCGGCGGTGAAGGAGGGTTGCATTTGTCTTTACTCGCTGTTCTTGAAGCTAGACATTCAGTATTGGCATCACTCTCTTCATGAACATTTGCTTTTGTCCTATCCTCTTCGGAAGTTTCAACGCATCCGTGAATAGCACCTGATGTATGCAACTCAGATACATCTTCGCATATAAATAAGGCGGCCACAGTAAGGTTATGAGATATCTTAACATTACTCACAGATGTTACTGGTTTGGAGCTCGGTGATATGTCGCGGTGACTTGAGGACAGGATGTTATGAAAACTTGGCGAGCCGTCATTGGTGTCCCTAGTGCAATTCAAGCTATCGGCCGTATCTTCTGTTTTGGAGATTCCATGACATTTTTCATCAGTGTTCTCCAGAGAGTCAATTGATACAGACGCCGACGGTTCTTCACGAATATCGGTGAGCGTAGAGAGGTTCTGTCTGCTCATGGCATACCTAGAATAATTTGGAGGTGTAGCATTCGGAAATAATAAATTATATTAAATTATATGCTGTATGAGCGCTCTTTGCATTCTAGCTATGCGAAGTTTTTGTCGAAAATATATGCACATAAAATCCTACACGCACTTCCCATAACTTGAAATTTGTCGACATTTGCGTTTTGCGGCATTTGCTATTTTGGCACACGCACGGTTCGATTTAACTGGAGCACCTTCTATTTCCACTAACGTGTTCAGTATTTTATCGAATCGGAATACGCAATGTCAGTACAGGTTGTGGTGACACACAAAGTCAGACTTGTAACGACTCACATTTTTTTGCTCGACTCAAAACTGACTCAACTGCCGAAGAACTGACTCAACTTTTGACTCAAGTCTTGCTAACAAAAAATGAATCGACTCAACTCTTGACTCAAGAGCTGTTTAGGCAAAATGAATCTACTCGACTCTTGACTCAAGTGCAGTTTTAACAAATTGATTCGACTCGACTCAAAATACATTTGAGTCGACTCAATTTGACTCATCACAAGTTACTTGATGTTGACCGTGGGGGGGGGGGGGGGGGTAGGGTCAGGCGTGTCAGATAAATCGCTTTCTATCTTGTGTAAATTGGTTTGCTCAGGTGAATGGGCGTCGCCCCAATACCCCCTTAGCTATGTCCCTGTTGCATTTGTCTCTACATTTGTTTGGGTCGACTAAAGTCTGACTCACAACCGAAGAACTGACTCAACTCTTGACTCAAAGTCTGTTTCAAACAGATTGAATCGACTCAAATATTGACTCAAGTTTCGCTTTTGAAAATTGAGTCGACTCACCTCATGACTCATCTTATTAGATGAGCAGTTTTTTTGGCAATGTAGATGGTCCGGAGAAATCCAAGACGTCAAAAGTTTCTCTCCTTATGTTGCCATGTACGTATCAATTGAGAGATGTATTGTAGAGCGTAGGGGAGGAAGACAGAAGGAGTTGAACGAAGACTTCAGTCTCCTATCCGACGTATGTGTGCTAAATGTCAAGGAACATGATAGGATATAGGCCCCGCCCTTGCCCCAGCCAGGGTCAAGCCCGGGACCGGACCGCAGCATGGGCGCTGCTCGACGTGCCGCGGGGGGCGCGGTGCCTCGGTGGGCTCTGTGCAACGTTCTGCCCAACGTGGGCCGATCTTGCATGGGGGCTGTGGGCGCTTGGGCCTTGCGCTTTTGGGCGGGGGCGATCGGGGCCATGCTCTGCGGGGCCGGTCGGCCGGTCGGGCGTGCGGGGCGCCGACGCCCAGCTGACAGCTGGTCACGGCTCGCACGCCCGGCACGGTGCACATAAGGATAATCGGTATTATGGGTGGGCCATAATTGTCAATATATTTTTATTTTACCAATACTACAGTTTTTTTGATCATCTTATATCTAGTAAAGATGTCCATTAGCCTAGAAAATTAACAATAGTACATTTGCGTGGAAAAGGGAAGACCCATAACCAGGCGCCTGAAAAATTGTGCTTTCGAGCCGTGTTCCTGGATGGGACATTTTTGCTCTTGAAAAGTAGGTCGATAATTTAATGTCCTTTACCACCACAGAAATGTTGTATCCGAAACATCTGCGCTTCTAGTGGAAAAGGTTATGGCTTGCTGACAACTGTGTCCTGATACTTAAAATTAAGTTGTGATGTTTTCCTTAACATTTGACAACAATGTTTTATATCATGCATGTTTTATAAAGCGATCGGTCGTTGACAGCCTATCATCTAGATATAAAAGGGCAGCAGAAAAAATTGCGACACAGTGCACCAATAGTGACCCTCCTAAGTTTATTCCTTAATACCTATGCTTTCTAGGTGACTACAATTTTTTTGCTTTCACTTGCGACGGGGGCATACAACAAGGAAAGGTTTTTTATCTCAGTTTGTAACCTTCAGTTGTTGGCCTCGAATGGCCAATGGGAATTAAGAACATTTTCAACAGTGGCCATACTCTCATCGCTTGCACTTCTTTTGTTCAATTGGTTTATGGATTATCGTGGGCCCATTGGGTGGATCTAGGATTTATTTTTATGTCGCGCATGGGGGGGCATCCAACCCGAATAAGGTTTCATCAAATGAAAAAACTCGATCGGATTTTTGCTCCGTATTGCATTACTAAACGTTTTGAAATATCACTTTCCTTGGGTAAAAGTTGCGTAGGATGTTTGCGTAGATGTCCTAAATCGATTTTCCGCAGGTGATGGTGAAAATTGAGTTCATATTCGTCAACAGAGGCGGGCTCTAGCCAATTTTTGGTAGGCGATATATTATCCGGGCGACAATTTTAGCAATAACACGGAAGAATGCGTTCTTCATGGCTTCTCTCTAACTGCATTATGATTGAAAGGGTTGCAAATGTTCATTTTGATTGAATCAAGTTTGAAATGAATTCTTTCTATTTAAATACCATAACTATTGAACGGCAGAGGCGGTTTCAGGGATTTGAAAAGAGGAAGTTTCCAGGAAGTATGAAACGTTTGGCTGGCAGTCATTATGGCGATTTAATGGAAGATTATAATCTATGAAGAATGCTAAGAGATAGAATCTCCTTCCATATTTGCATAATTTATGTCATAGTGGCGTGTATCAGGACGAACAGGAAGGGGGTGAACTAACATATTGATTTACGAATAAAGTGCGAAGTGATTACGGAACCGTATGGTAAAGATATCTTTTTATTTTATTATATTGCAAATAATGTTGCAAGGGGAAGATAAGAAATAATTTGTTGGCAGTGGCGCGCTCAGGAATCGAAGAAAGGTGGTTATATTATTGCAAGGAAACTAAGATGCTGGCGCCCACAATGATAAAATATACTGCAGTTTTTGGATGAAACACGCACTAGAGGATACTCTACGGACCATTATAGGATAATGGCTGACTCAAGGCAGGGTAAGAAGTTGGATATCAAATTTGAATTGAAGTTGCAAGTGAAAAATCACTGTTGACTAGTTAGCACTATAGACGGAAATACTCCTAGCAAAGGGTTTCTGCCCCTTAATATGATCCTGGACACGCCTATGAATAAGGGAAAAAACAAATAGCAGGGACTATATGTGGCTCCAGTAACTTATTTTTATTGCCTTGGACTCCTCAACTTGCCTTATGGTTAATAATTGTTTTATTTGTCCTCGCTTTTTTCTTAACCTCGACCGCCTATGGATAAAAACGGATTAAATTAACTGATTTTGGCTGAATGTCAACAGGTAAAAACACATTTAAAATTATTCCGAAATAAACCCAGCAAAAAAATTGTTATCACTTATGCATTTTTTTCACCAGAGCCCAATATTTAAGGTAACCTGCAAACGCCTCTGATTTTTTGAATTGGCAACAACTAAATAGCCTGTCATATGTCAATTTCAATTCAATCTATATTATACTCCATACTTGCGTTAAAATCGTCAAAAGACCTGACAAGCTGTGTTGAATTAAAAAAAAAAATACCTCTAAACTTTTGCGTTTTTTGCCACCTCCCCCCTATTCAATATTTTTGGCAATTCAATATACATCGCAGACTTGCAGGTGCACAAACGTCCGAACTTTGGAATTAAAATACTCAAATACCCTATTCATAAATATTTTTCAGACTCGCAAAAAATGCGTATCCATGCATTATCTTCAAACGCATTATGTAGGATGACAACCGAAACACCATTAGGCAGAATAATCACCTCCCCCATTGTATTACTCACAGTGACGTCCTCATGATTTCTGAATACTACTGTGTCTACTGCATAATAGGGATGCAAGCGAGGGAAGATGCCTATTGAATGCTTTTTCTTTTTTATTAGAAATGCGTTTACAACTTTGAACGCTCACAATAAACAGTATTTTTTCCAGAAAAAGTAATTATGGCCACCCATAAGACCGATTTATCCTTATGTGCGGTGGTGCGGGGGCGCCGCTTCGCGGTCGGAGCTGCCGCAGTAGTGCGAGGCGGCGCGGGCGGGGTCGCCTGTGATCACAGGTGATTCACAGGTCTGTGAATCGCCTGTGGTGCAAGGTATATTGTGTTAATGTATACTGTTGTGTGTTAATGTATCATGTATACTGTTGTGTTAATATATACTGTTAATGTATACTTAACCAAATTCGTGTAAATGTATACTGCTATGAAACATGATGAAACGGAAAAATACATAAAAACTATAAAACAAAACTCATGACTCATCCAAAAATGTCNCGCGAGTTACTGGGTTATATTCTGTAACGCGACTTGGTGGGGAACTAACGCGACTGTAACGCGACTTGGTGCTATCAAAGCTCCCCCCTTGATCTCCGAAACCATTTGACCGATCATAAAAAGTCAAACGGCATTCGATAGCCCTGCAAAATTTGTTCAAGGACATCTAATATTGTTAACCTCAGAGTCACAGATGACGTCACAGGTCATGTCAAAGGCAAAATGTTTGACCGTGTCATCAAAGTCCGATAGATGGAATTGACGCCAAAAAATGCGATATTAAACGCACAAGCATTAAATAAATCGGTATGATTCGTGTATCTGACACTTCTAAGTACCATTGCTAGCTATTGATGACCTTGTGTCAGGTCAAGGTCATCCGAGGTCACAAGGTCAAACTGCAGATTATGGTCATTAGGAGTTGTAACACATGTTTATGGGTTCGTTTTCGACTAAAACGCGAAACATGACCTTAGCACATGGCTTATTCCAAGGAAATAGAATGAAAAAACATAAATGCAATTTGTATGCATGGTAATCTGTATAGGTGGTCTAATTTTGTCTTTGATTCGCAAGTCAGCCATTTTTGAAGATATCGACTTCAAACTTGCTACACATATTTATTGGAAATCATATATATTCCGTTTTTTATATTTCTGATATTCTATAGAAAATTGTGTACAAACAAAAACAAAAAATATATTTGAATTTATCACAATTTTGAATTTAAGAAAATTCCAAATCAAAGATAGCAGATTGAAAGCTGAGTCTATTATCTGTCATTTGGCACATGACAATTGAATCTATCGTAAAAAGTGTACTTTTGAGAGCGTTTTCCACAAACCCTTATTTTTTATTTAAAAAAACGCAGAGCATGACGTCACTCTGACGTCATTTTTGGTTGACCTATCAAAGCCTCATCTTTTTCCTTCACCCAACATGTGTAACATTAATGTGCAACAAGGTACTGCATGTTTGGTGACGATACCTTCCTTGGTTTAGGAGATATAGCAAAATAACGTGAGGGGGCTATAAATAGCCCCTCCCCCAGTAACTCGCGGGAGCTAGTTAGCCTGCCGAGTTCCGAAAAAGGCGACGCGAACGCAAGGACGCGGGCATCGGCACCCGGAAGCTGATCCAGCGGTGCCCAGCTGGCTGGACCGAAGAGCTAATAGTGGGGACCAAACCACGACCAACTCCCCAAGTCATATCCCACCAGGCTCCTCCAGATCCGCAGGGACCACTTATGAGCGGAAAAGTCTATCTGCCTCAGTATTGCTGCTTTCAAACCATTTGCACTATTATCAGTTACTTGTTGCAGTTTGGTACAGATGCATAGTTGCAGTTATTATGATATGTACTAAGTGCTGACTGCCACTGGTCCTTGAGAATTACAACCCGATACTAATTTGTATAAAAAAGTATCTTTATTTCAATATTTGGCATCATACCGAGCTGTGCAACCAGGAAAAAGGGTTACCTAAGGCTTGGCTCCAATTACGGTCTGGTTCAAATATGTAAATGTCGTTTTCCATTACCTAAGAGTACGGTTGTCACGCCGCTTCGCGGCGTCATATCGGTGGCCATCGTCGCATTCGCATTTTTAGCCTCTATCCTCTACGAGGCCCACCTCCTATATTTATAGGTTGTATCAGGCAAACCCGAAAAAATCGTGTGCGACGCTAAATAACTAAATGCCTACTAGACAATGGAAATATGCATTAAAAATGTTGCAAAAGCTTAAATACACGCAAAAAATGGGTACATTTTTTCGTCATTTCAGCAGACACCCGACTCAAGAACTCTCGGGTGAAGCCCCTGCGAGTTGGTATGCTATAAATGTTTGTATTTCTTATATGTGTATATGCTGCGGAATACCGCGCTTTGTGTTAATGTTTTTTCTCCAAAAAATGTTTTATATTTTTGGTCTGAAAAAAGTGGTTTCCCCCGAAACAAAATCAAGAAAGTGAGTTTTGTCCCGAAAAGGTGCATTTGTTAAGCTCAAATATCAAAATAAGGTGACCGGCCTAGATCCGAAGAGAGAGAAAACAAAATGGGGGTACTTTTTGTCACAAAAAGATGACTGACTGCGAGCCCCCAACGGAGATAGTCTGGATCCGCCAGTGTCATCGGTTACGCCGATTTTACGGTTGCGCGAGTTGGTATGAGATAAATGTAGTGTTCACCTAGGTATATGTGTATATACTACGGATTATCGCGTTTTGTATTTTTCCCGAAAAAGTGTTTTTGTTGTTCATTTTTTAGCTCGAATACGAAAATAATGTGACCGGCACAGATCCGGCGAGAAAAAAGGGGTACCCTTTTGCTACAAAAAGATGCCCCCCCCATCCACGGAAAAAGTCTGGATTCACTAGTGCATGCCAATGAGTTAACAGGTGAACGGGTTAACCATCCACTAGTTGTTTGTATTTGTCTGGTATATTTAATTTGGGAGGTAGGAGGAGGAGGACCTGTCTGCTCGAACCAGAGGCTCATGTCTGTTAAGCTTCCCCAGCTCCGGTCGGGACAATCCCTGACGACCGACGGGCGAGGCCTCTGCTGGTTCATAACCTCCCAGTCGTATGACAGGATAGCTCCGGTTAGTTTAACTATCCGGTTAACCGGATAGTTAGATAACACGACAGGAGGATAGCTCCGGTCAGTTTCGGGTTACCCTGCTGTTGGCCTGGTCACCCACCGTTACACCTGGCTCCGTATGGCCTGGGCCCGGGCCGTCGCCACTCGCCATCGACGTTAGCGTTACCTGGCTACGGCCGGTCGATAGTATCGGCATTGAGCTGACGGCCGGCGGGCAGCCTGACTCTGTTGTCGCCGCCTCGGACGGCGGGCCGGTCCGAGCAGGGCGGTGGTGTCTGACTGAGGGCCGCTGAGACTGCGTGTCGGTGACTGACTGAGGGCTGCCGAGACTGCGTGTCAGTGACTGACTGAGGGCCGCCGAGACTGCGAGTCAGTGACTGACTGAGGGTTGCCGAGACTGCGTGTCTCAGTGACTGACTGACGGGCCGCCGAGACTGCGTGTCAGTGACTGACTGAGGGTTGCCGAGACTGCGTGTCAGTGACTGACTGAGGGCCGCCGAGACTGCGTGTCAGTGACTGACTGAGGGTTGCCGAGACTGCGTGTCAGTGACCGCGGCTAGCTGGTGGCGGCGGGTGTGGTGTCCTGTGAGGGCAGCGCACGTCCGAGCGTCGACTGAACACGAGGTCAGCACGCGGCACCTGACACAGTGACCCGGGGTGACCCCGACTGACCGGCGACCTTGACCTGTGACCTGTGACCGGGGTCTGGCGGCCGTCAGGGGCGCCGCCGGCGGCACTGCCGCTTCGCTTTCGCCAGCCGCCAGCATGCTCAGGACGTATACGAGTCGGCGGGCGAAGCGCGAAGCAGCGGGGCGATCGCGGGCTTCCACACCCGCAGCATCGAGCGCTTGTTTCGATTTGACGAGCTGCGACCACCTCGGAAGGGTTCCCGCCAACGGGGCACAAAATGTCACCAGCTGTTCGACAAGGTAGGTCGGCTTGCGACAGGCGCACGGTCCCTTTTCAACGGCGGTTATGGCCCGTTTATCAGGTTCGTTTCGGGTGATGTACTTTAAGGTGCCGCACAAGTGGCCCTTCGGTCGCTTATTTCGGTCGGTAGCTGAAACTGAAGCGGCGATATATCTCGCGTTTTCCAGCTGATTATTGCTACTCTGGTAGCTTGAATGACAATATCGCGTGTTTTTTCGGCCAAAGCCATTCGGTCCAAACCGTCTGCCTTTCGGCTGCTAAGTAAAGTGTATCGCCGAAAGCTGGACCGGTTAGACTTTTCTTGCTGCTACGAGTATATCGTTGCAGCCATTTTGTGCCAGTCACCGTTTTTGTTTTCACCATATCTAGTCAAACAAAAGTTTGTTTTTGGGAACTTTTTCTTGTTTATCGCTCCCAATAATGTAGCAGAAGATGGAGTAAAATTGGTATCA